>WAAE01006283.1:43230-84226 GCA_013400495.1 Nicator chloris | reverse complement strand
GGGGGGCGGCGCCGCCATCTTGGGCGCGGGGCGGCGAGCGGCGGCGGTGGTGGTGGCAGTACCAGGTGAGGCGCCCCGGACCGCGCTTCGCTCCCCGCCGGGCTGCGCGGTCCCCGTCCCTCCTCCGGGCGGCTTCCTGCTGTCGGGCTCGCTCTGCGGCCGCGCCCGGGCGGTGGCCGAGCTGCGGCGGGTGGCGGCTCCCTGGGCGCTGGTTGGGGGTTGGGGTCTGCAGGCCCAGGGGCGGAGAGGCGGCTGCTGGGTGAGGTGTCCCGCCGGCTGCCCTTGAGAGGGACGCGAGAGTGCCCGCGGAGCCGGGAGGGACGGAGAGAACCGGGGCCGCCCGGGAGGGCTTTTCCTCAGCTTCCTTTGAGGAGGTGCTGGGCGACCCCATCATTCGTTCGTATATTGCTTGTGGCTTAGGGGGGTTATTAACAACTCTTAGCCGTTAATTAGCTGTTTGGCTGGAATACCTGTTTGGCAGCCCTGTGGTGCTGCACCGGGGGAGGGTGGGGATAGGGTCCGGCTGTATGTGGCACAGGAAGGCCGGCATCGATGCGTCAGGTCAGCCTGAGCAAAGGTTTTTTTCAGTCGGATCGGGCTGGAACTTCACCGAAAATTATTTGCCTGTACTACTGATCTAAACGTGAATTAGCTGGGTCATGGCTTGCACTCCTTCCTCCCTGGAAAACCTGCTGAGGCAGAACGCAGCGCTGCTGATGCCGAACTGCTTATTCTGAGGCTTAAAGCAGGCTCGTATCCAGCGGCTCTTCTGGATACATTTCCATATCCGTTCTTCCCAGGACTAGATTTTTGGATTCAGCAAAACTGCAAGAAGCACAGTCTGTGTTTATCACCCAGTGCAGTTGACTTCTCTCCCCACTGGGAGATGACTTGCTTTTGATCTAGTGTTCTCTCCATAAGCTGTGTGAGTCCAGGATCTGTCTTCTGCTTGCTTTAGTATGACAAAGCTGCTATCAAGTTTTAGCCTCAGGCTGCCAAAATCTGAGCCTGGAACTTACCCAGATAGGTGAGTCTGGATGGCTTCTGTGGCTTGGAAGTCTCGGTATTGCAGGCTTCTAACTGTATTTGGGCTCATGTGGTGTTTGGTTGGGCAATATTTACTTGAATGCTGTCAGAGCTGTAGCTGCCATTTTTTCCTGTAGTAAAAGCTGTGTGTGTCCCTGTGAGTTTTCCTTGGAGGGACAGTCTCAAATCTGAAGAGATGCTGCCAAACTGTCTACTTCCATATTTTTCCTGTCAGAAGGGAGGCATCACTTCTTCTGTAGGAAATACCATGTTACTGACATCTAGTGACAAAGATACCTGGTGTTCTTTGGGCTGTAGAGTGGCCATGTTCCAGGGAGAGCGTTGGGATGTTTTTGAAGGGTATCATGGTAGGCTGCTTCCTCCTGCCAAAAGAGCACAGTCGTGCCTTTTGGAGAATTGAATCTTGAGGATGTGAAGGGTTACATCCTGAGTTCTTTGAAACACAGGGGACTGGATATGCATTCTTGTTTGATACTATCTCTTTCCTTTTTTTTGGTGGAACAGGAACAGTCACTAAACAAAACAGGCTCTATAAAGAAATTTCCTGTAACCCTCATTAAACTTTCCTTGCCTTATCCCTGCATCAAAAAAAAAGGTAAAGCCAAGACTATCTTTTGCAGCACAGTGTCTTGCACTGGTTTTCTAAGCTTGTTCTACTGAAGACCATTAGAGTATTTAAAGGCTGTTCCTGGGGCCAACTGGAAGATGGCTTCTGGTGCCAAAATACATTTGGTTTGTGAGGCAGAGTCTGCTTCTCTCCTTTAGCGAGTGACCTACTGAGTCAAAAGTTACTGGCAAGTCATGTATTATTTTGATCTTGGCAGGAGGTCGACAGCTCAGCTAAGAGTTTGCAGGCAGAAGCACAGAATGTGAAATGCAGTTATCTGCTCTCCAGTAAGAGTAGTGAGAGAAAAGCTGACACATCAGGGCAGCTAGACCATTAGTGGTCTGCAGAATACAAGCTCTTATTCAAACTCCACTCTGTGCCTCTAACCTCTTCTGATAGAAGATGCATAGGAAGCAAATCACTGTTCAGGTTTCTAGCTCAAGAGTAAAAAACAGGTAGTTCAAACTGACTTTAGAAATGCTTTGGTAGAGTGGGTAGAAGTAGAAAAGGCATTGGGGCTGTTCACATCAGGTTGGGCTCAAAATATGGCTGAGAGATGTGTTAAATGCTGTACCTGTTATGTTTCACTGGAGTAAGGGAGCTTCTTGTGTTTCCCTGTGTCAGTATTTATCTCTTGTTACTGTTCAGACTAGCTGTGTGCAGTATGGCATGCAGAAGTGGGCTGTAAGAGGAGAGCCTGGTAAGAGAACGTGCTTCTCTTCCTGTCCACTGGTTATGAGGATTTATGGGATTGTGTTTAAAATAGGAACAGTTTCTCTGAAACTGATGGGTTTATCTCAGGAGCTCTTTAGCTCAGGGTATGCTCCTTAAGTAAATTATGCACCCTGTCTTCCCCAGGATGAAGTGATTGCAACTACTGTTGTTTAAAACCAAGTGCAGCCGATGGACTCCTGGAAAGTGGCTAATGCAGCCCTCTAAGCAAAGCTTAGGTGGTCAGATTAGCTGGTGGGGTGATGGCATTGTTTTGAGCCTTAAGTCTTTTGGGTTGATAATGGCTAGTGCTAGCTGAAAGGATAGGTTTTCCCAACAACTTCAGTTTGCCAGAGCAGCTTGACTAATCCTCCTCCTTCTTCAGCTACTGTCACTTGTCCAATATCATACTGATTTTTGGAATGCAGAAATGGTGGCAGTGTGTGATTTGCCTTCAATACCTCTCCTGATTTCTTCCTGGATGAGAACTCAGCAGCTAATGTACCTTGAACTGCTTAGTTAGATAAGCTCATTAATGCACAGAAGTCTTACTTACTGTGAAGTCAGAACCCAAACTGTCTTTTAATAGACTACTAAAGGGGTTGATTGCTTTACACCAGCTTATTAACTGACTTGTGATTGCTGTTTCCTGGATGTGCTGTGTAGGTTACAGAAATCAGCATTCCTGTTTGCATTCAAACTAAGGGATGTCTGTGCTGTAGGAAACTTCCAGCCCCTTAATGGGAGTGACAAAGTCCGAGTAGCTGGGTCTTGGGCTCACAAATGATCAACTTGTGTTTATTCGTACCCTGTACTGGATGGTACAGGAAACTCGATGAAACTCATGGCCTGTCTCACAGTGGGGCTGTGGCCAAAAGGGCTCTGCAGGTGAGCAGCAGTCCCGACATCTGCTCATCCAGCCTCAGTCAATGGCTGGTTGGAGGCTTATTTTCCCCACCTGTAGTGCCAGACTCTTTTCTGGACAGGTATCTCTATGGTAAGAATATCATTCACACAGCTGGCTTGGGACAATATACCTGATCCCAAAGTTGCCTCCTAAAATGAGTGGACAGATGTGCTCACTGGTGATGCTACTGGTGGTCATCAAATCCTGGCACAATTGGGGTGATAATATGAAACTGTAGTTATGTTGTTATGGGCAGCCTAAGAACTGCTGCAGTCACATTGCTCCTGAGCAGCTGCTGAGCTGCTGTGTCACCACTGCATCTCTGAAGAGAGGACACAGAGGATTTGCTGAGCAGATGCCATAAGAGCAAACAGGCCTGGCTCAAGAGTTCTTCAACCTCTGCCTACACTGGCCTTAGAGAAGCTGGCATGGAAGGATACAAAGAAGTGTATTTGTGCTTTCCTGAGGCAGAATAGCAATATGCACTCAAAATTTATGGTGACTCTGGTAGCATTAGGCTGTAGGCACATTACACTGCTAGCGACACATTTCTTTCAGACAGTTCCTAATTCTTTAGGAGCTAGAACAAGTACTTCTTGCCTTGCATGTGAAACTGGAGTTACTGCAGCCATGTTCCTTTTACCATGGAAGAAAATTGACTAAAAATTTACTGTTTTTCCTAAGCAACAAATTTGAGCAAATCAGCTTGTTTGTTTGTTATTTCTTGTGCAAATATAGTTACAAAATGCAGAGAACTGTGTTCCAACCTTTACGGCATAGGTTGAAGTTACCACTGTCTCTGCTGTTGCAGGGAAGAGTTAATGGTCTGTGTGGTGTCATGTGAAAGACCCCAGGTTATGGGACAAAGGTATTGGAGAAAATCTCTCTTTTGAATATCTGTGTATCTGGGATTTAGGCTACAATTCAGCTTAGTCTTTCATACCCTAACGAACAGATGACTGATACTGCAGTTGTGTCTTATTGCTAGTGTGATGCTGTGGCTTTTCAATTAGAGAGACCATGGAAGACTGAACTGAACAGAAAGTACAGCATTGGTGCTGTGTGCTGTGTGGTTCTGAAAGAGTTGCTGCAGATAAACAGCTGCAGAGGGAACAAACTGTGCTGGTTAGTTGATTCCTTATGTGTGCCTTGTTTAGTCTAAGAAAGCTCCATGCTGCATATTTGTGTTGTTCATTTTTCTACAGCTATTATAAGTCAGAATTGATGAAGAGGAAATGGAAGGCTGGACTTTCACATGCTGCAGGAGGGAGCTGCTGTATCTCCACTTGATAAATGCAGGTTTAGTGCCTCATCTCACTAGGTAGCTCCCAGTCCAGCCACTTGTTGCATCCCACAATATGTGAAACTGACAGTCCAGCAACAGGATTCTGCTGCCTAAGCTTGTGCTCCTGACTTCACCCATGCATTCCAAGTGGGTGGCACACTGAAAGGATTAAGTCTGACTTTTGGAGAACCACCTGTTTTTAGATCAGACCTAATAAACAGAGCATTTTCTACCAATGATAGAATCAGTGGACAAAAGCAGTTTTTCAGATACTGTGCTTTATTGTGTCTTTATCTTTCTCTGGACTCCCTTGATTATGGTCTGCAGCTCACCTGCTGCAGACTGACTTCTAGGGCTTCATCCAGCCTGTCCTGGTGGTTTGAGAGAGGGGTGCTTATTTCAAATCCCCTGCACAGCAGGAGCACTGAAACATACTTTGAGGCAGGTATGTGTGATTCTTAGGAAAAGGCATATTACTGTGTCAGTCATTGTAGGCCCAGCTAATCCTGCTGTTTTTCTGTTATGTAACTACTGAAATGCGTTAAAATCTGTATCCCAGCCTTTGCTTTTATACATATACTCTTTTTTTTTTTTTTTTGTAGCTGGCTGTCTTAATGCTGTAACTTTGCCACAGTTGCTCTAAAGGTATATTTTAATGCTCTCATCTTCACTTGATGAGTCATTTCCATGTCATCTTAACTCCTGGTGGGTTTGTAAGCATGTATATAAGCATGTATATAAGTGTGTGATCTGTCTGTGATGTTCTTCATGCTCCTTTTCTGTTCACGGGTTGAAATGGAAGACTATGGGAATGTGAGCACTTGGCAGGAGAGTAGGAAGCCTACTGGCCTTAGGTATTTGGAGGAGCTGCATTCAGATGTCACATCTACCCCAGTAGCTGCTTGAAGAATGCAGAGTGTACTGGAAGAGGGCAGTTCCTAAATTAAGGTGATTACTTACCAGCTGGTGTGAATTCAGCATACATGTGGATTATCCCTGTACCTTAACTAGAATAAATCCATCCATACTGTAAGTAGAAAACATGGCTGTGGCTACCAGTGTGGAGCAGGTTGCCATATGTTCAAGCTAGTGAAACAGAAGGAGTGGAACTGCAAAGCTCTGAAAATGCAGTTGATGGATCATTAACCCAAAGGTTTCAGCTAGAGTCATCTTGGTTTCCAGGCACTTGGTGGTAAACAGTTGAGGAAATGGTGGGCTTTGCTCTTAAGCTGTGTCTGGCAGTGAGATATTAGGCTGAGGAAACTGAGAAGCAGTATAGAGCAAGCTCCCTAGAAAAGGCTGACTGGAGAGGAGCAGAATGAGTCATTGAAAGCTGATTGAGCAATGCTTTCTGAGTCATGTTGCTAATGCACAGTAGGCAGATGAACCCATCTCCTGTGCTGGAGTTTTTATTCTGAGGCCTTCTGATTCCAGCAGCCATGAGTCACTGAATGTCAGTCTCAAATTAATTTCAACCCTCTTCCCTGCAGTTCTTAACCACTGCAGGTACTAGGATCTTTCACTTCCACAGCTGATATGTAAAGAAAACTATTAATTATTTTAAGATGTGGAAGATTGTACTGTCTGAACTGTACCACTAAAATCCTCTTTGTAGTTAGAATGTCACCTTGAAATAGTTGAAAGGAGTATCTGTGAAACTTAAAACACAAGGGGGGATCAAAACAAAGCAGGCTTATTTTCAGCGCAGCCGTTTCAAGGAGAGCCATTGTCATCTTGAAGAGCCATTATTTTTGCTGAGCTTTAAGCAACTTTCTTTTGCATTCTGCCCTTTGTATAGCTTTCCTCTCTGTTCATAGATCTCTCTGCTACTTACTCCACCTCTTGAGTTTCCAGCTGTGTGGACATCCTTCCATTAGCTGATGGAAGTAATTCTGTAGTGGAGAGGGAGTGTAGTCATTCTGGTCTTGTGTCTTGAAGGGATGTAATGCAAGTTTTGAACAAAAGACTAGAATGTTGTCCGTGTTCCGTGAACTCCCATCGTGGGCAAGCTTGGTGAAGGCTGACAGAGAGCAGCCCTGCACCAAACTGAACTTGCTGTAAGTTGTGTTGATACCATTGTGCTCTCTGTGCTTATGATGCCTGGAACTCTTCAAGATGCCAGACTGCAGAAGTTGAGGTGACAAGGAAGGTATGCTTATAATTGTGTTAAATGCCTTGCATAGTTGAGACTTCTTTGTTCTCTGATATGATTAGATGGGAGTGTGGCTGGAGGTCTATACTGCACGTGTCCTTCAGCTATTGCAAAGAACTGATTGATAGCTGGTACAGTTGGGTCGGTCATCCAAAACTCTTTCCTTATAATCACCATTTTTAACTCGTGACTTTGCTGGTAGCTGGAAATACTTTACCAATTGTCTGACACAAAGCATTAGGTAAATTGTACTTAAATGTGAATTCAGGTTTAATTTTTAGAGCTGTAGAATTGTGGGTTCTTTCAGACTTGAGGAGAATCATAGGGAGGCATTCTGCTGCTACATGTGAAGTAATGCTTGTGCATGTCTCAGCGATGTATGATTGGCTGCTCTTATAAAACAGTCAGAATGGTCCTGATCCTGTGGCCAAATCCATAGTAGTAGGGAAAAGTACAAGTTCAGGTGTTAACCAGGGCCAGAGCCAGCCCCTTTCTGACTTAGAGCAAGTTCATTATTGAGTTGTTTTGCCAGTGTAGTACAGCATCAGCTGGTTGGTGGCAGATCTCTGCATACTTCTATTTTGTACCATACAAGAATTTGCAGTAAGAGCATTCCTGTTCAGTAGTTGTGGCAGCGGGATGTGTGTAGATAAGAGGGTATTCAGAGTAGTAAAGGCAAAGTGGATCAAAGTAGACCAAAGAGGTGCAGATGGGACTACAAAATGGCACCCTAAATCCAAGATACATAATTGTACAATAGTGCGTATAGGACGTGTGTGGATGAAGTAGCAAAGGGAATTCTGGCTTCACCTTTAGCTCTGTAATATGAACCAATGCAGCTCTTAAATGTGCCTGTGAAGGTGGAACCAGGAGCTAACTTTACATGGGCGATCTGAAGCTTGAAGTTATCTCCTGGGATATTTTGTATAAGGAAGAAGCCTAGCATTTCATTGCATTGATGAAGAATTTTTGAAGATTAAAAGCCTTTGAATCATGATCTATCTACCCTCCATCAAACATGCTTTTACTAACATGTAAGATGAGGAAGCAGTTGACTCTGCTGCCTGGTACTGTGATCCAGTTAAAAATGCTGATTTTTTTTTTGCCTGTAACTTCAGCAAAGCTGTTAGAGAATATGTTCTAACCTAACATACGAGAAAGCATGGCATCATTATTTCAGTCACCATTTAAAGATTGTAGATCTTCCTAAGAGAAGACCTTTAATTTCCAATGCAAAGCTTGATCAGCAATCTTCTACGTATTTTATAGTAATGCAGTAAATATTCAAGTCAAGGCTGTGTCAAGATATGATTGGTTTGTCGTGCTGGCGAAAGGCTTTGTCTTGTATATGCTACATGTCTGATCCTGTTGCTCGTCAAAGCAGACATTTCCTTTATCCTAAAAATAGTGAAACAAATAACTTAAGCAGCATTAAAACCCAAGAGGGAGATTATTTTTTTTTTAAGACTAGGATGTGCTTTCTAGGATTCTTCTGGAAAGGGTTTGTAGGATTCTTATGATCCAGCTTTGACCAGTTGCATAAGCTTCCAGGAAGCTGCTCTATACAATGCAAGTCTTAATGAGAATGTAGGAACTCTTCACCTTTGATTGCAATAGTCCATAGAATGTGGAAGCCAGCACTGTAGAAGCCTGAAAACGTATGCTTGTTTCTTATCTGGAGTGAAAAAACTAGTAAGTAGGAAAGAATTTTCTAGAGTGGGCAACAAGTTGCTTTCACTGTCCTAATGTTTCTCATTTTTTTCGTTGTTTGGCCTCTGTGAATGACCTTGCAAATATTTCAGCATCTGCCTGTCTAGTTGGGCAGCTGTGTTCTCTATGTTTGGGGTTTCAGCCCTGCACGTTACCTCTCCGTGACCTTTTCATGCCTGTTAGGGCTGTGTGTGCTTTGTGTAAGTAGTTGTGAGTCTGTGGTACAGCCACTTGCTTAAGTCTGAGAAGTTGGGTTTGTTCGGTCGACCAGTGGGATTGTCTTCTGCTGCAGATGTGCTGATGTTGCTGCCCCTATAGTTTGTAGCCTTGGTCATGAAACAGTGAGCAGCCACAAAAGGCTTTTCCCACTCTAACTACATGGGAATCTTGGAGCTGCCTATGTCTTAATAGGTTTGGTTACAGAGATTTAGAAGTAAATGAAATACTTGCATCCTGAAGTTATAAAGTGGTATAGTTGGGAATGGAAGAAAAATATCTTTGAAAAGCTGTTCTGTGCTAACTGGAGTCTCAGACATGAAAATATATTGCTGACAGTGCCACAAGAAGCCACTGACAAGTGGCAGAAGGCAGCCCGTTAGTAGCCAGAGATACATGACCAGCAGAAAGGGGGAATAAAAGCCAGAAAGCTCACTAATGAGCTTTGGGAAAACTACTTGTCTCTTTCTATTTTGACTTAACTGACTTGTGGGCTCTTTTTTTACTCTTTTTAATAAGCAGAAGCAGCCATCTGGAAGCTGACAACCTGTAACAGAGAGGTATGAGTAATATTATTCTTTGAGGACTCACTAGATGTAGCTAAAAATGTTGATGTAAAGGCTTAGGAAATTTAAAGTTTCTTTTTTGTCTTGCTGAAATTAAAAGTAGTGGCTGCGCTGTAAACCTTGGTTTAGCACAGAACTCGTATCTGCAGTCTTTCCTTTAGATGGGCAGCCACTGTAGTCTGTTGGATGTAACTTCTAGAGGATACATTGCTCTTGATAATCCAGAAGTCCTTTAGTCCCTCTGATGTGTACTGGTTTTGTACTCTCTTTTTTTTCCTGACCTTTGAGGTGATCCAAGGCTGGGTCACTTTAACTTTGTCATTGCAGCATTCCTGAGCAGACACATATCGGTTCACTGTCAGCATCTGTCTCTAGGTTGGCCTCTCCCTATCCTTTTCACCCAGCTGAGACTAGTGGGTGTAGGCTAACCCACCCAAAAAGCAGTGTGGAGGTGGTTGTTATCTAATGCTCTGCAGTGTCCAAGCTAAGCAGTTCCAGTGTGATCACCCCAAGGCCTGCCCTCTCAGAGTTGCAGTTCTCTTCTTGGGACTAAGCCAACCAAGAAGTTGCTGCTTGTTGGTATTATGACTTTGACCTAAGTTAATAGGACTGCATAAGACTCCAGGAATGAGATCTGGTGAAGTGGGAGTATATTTTAAAAAGTCTTCTGTATCAGTAATGTCTACCCTATCAATAATATCTGATGTCTTTGGAGACAGCTTTGTAGCTCTCTCCAAAGCAATCTTCCTTTGAAGAAAGAGAAAATAAGCAGTTTAGGAGGATAACATCTGAGGGACTACCTCTCAGTTCAAGTGGGTCATGATTGTGACCACTCCAGTGGTATGTTGTGGCCAAATGGCTCTCAATTTGAATTCTGAAGTGTGACTCGATATGGCTGCTAGGGATTAGGAAAAGCTCTTACACTGATGTGTAAAAACTATGTAATAGTGGTAATAAATGGGAATGTACTTGCTGCTAGGAACCCCCTGTCATGTGGTGATAGGCTTGGTGACATGTCAGACATTTGTGTGAACTGCATGTAAAAAGGCTTAGGAATTGCGTCTGATTTGTATCTCAGTCATTAGGGAGATAGACACTTTATAGTGGAAGTAAGAGGTCTTTGATTTGCTTGTAGTTCCAGGCCTGTGTTTTTTCTCACATTGAAGAGGTATGTTTTCGGTACTTGTCCTTGAAGCTTAATCTGTCCATGCTGATTTTTGGAATGAGAAGTAAGACAACTTCTATTTCAGTGCCAATTTTAAGCTTTAGTCCTGGCTACAAATAGTTTCTGTACAGCCTACTTATATATGCTCTTTCTTGCTTCAGGTATTAAGCAACATGGGAAGTGAAGACTAAAGTTCCATCATGATTGGAGGCTTGTTTATCTATAATCACAAAGGAGAGGTTTTAATCTCTCGCGTCTACCGGGATGACATCGGGTAAGTGCTTCTGTTGCATCCCCGGTTTTTGCATTTTTGTCTCATTTTGGTGCAGTAAACAACCCAGAGCTGCTTTGTTCTGCATTAGCTGTGCATGCATGTAAGACTGCAACTCAACTTGCTGCTCTAGGCTTAGCTTAGGAAAAAGAAGTTTAAGCCCTGGTCACCTACAGTGAAGAATGGCCTGCAGCCAAACCTGGGACTTTCTTTTCGATGGTGGGGATCTGGCCATTATTCCAGATGCTTCGGCAGCATGGACTGCCACTGTGGGAGCCTACCTCACTGTAATTGCTAAAACTTTACAGGAGCAGTAATGTGAGAACTGTCTGCCACACACAATAGCCAGGGCTCTGAATTAATTTTAGGCACTGATGTCTAACATCAAGTACAGGCATGCAGGAGACTGTGGTCTTGGAAAGTTTTCTCTGAAAGCAGTCTCATAGCAACCATGACTGTACTACTACAGCTGGCTTTCTGTCCCCCAGCTTTGTATGGCAGCCTTGTGTGAAAAGCTTATATTCACTGGGTAACTAAAGTTGTGGGAAGCCTTGAAAACCTTCAGTAGATTGTAGGTGTCTTGTTGCACTTCCCCCAAGTGCTATGATGCTCACTTAGACTGGATCTATGCAATCCTTAGGCTACTAATTTCCAGAAGGTATCTTATAAAAATATGTCTTGTAGGCAGTGGATAGTGCTGTAGAGAACAGTAAGTGATGGTGCTGCTTGGGCTGAAAACCTGAAATTTAAGGGGTTTGTGCACAACAGTAGTCTTTCTAGTGGGTTTTCATTAGGTCAGACATTAGGTGGAAGTTAGTAATTAAGTTGGCAGCGTTCAGACAGAGATAACAGAGGCAGAGCTGTGGTAGGTGCTAATTCAGAGTTCAGTGAGAGAGAGCCTTCAGGCCAATTTAGGAAAAAGTAGTTTGTACCATGTCTCGAAAATGACTAGCGGTAGCATGTGCTGTGAAATAACTTGTTGCCATAAATCACAAGAAACTGTCAAGCCAGTCTGCCTTCAGACTGTTCTGGTTTGAAGAGTATATCCCTTCTGGTTATGGATTGTCTAGTGGAGGTTAAAAGTTGAGTAGAACTAGTAGCTAGTCAAGGCTTGTACTGTTTCATCGAGGGAGTAGTCAACACAGTGTCTGTAATGAGCCTTCATCTAATGAGCTTTTAAGTCTCTTGGCTTGTTCTAGGTCAGCTAAGGTGAAGTAGCTGTTCTAAGGTTGACTGAGTTATTCCAGGACTTCCACACGTATCTGGGCCAAGGAAGCATTGTATTTCTCAAGCAGAAAGCCAGTGGCTATGATGCTTTGCCTCTTTTCTACTGTACAAACTCTCATCAGTCTTCAGTACTTGTTATCTGAAGCTCTTCAGAGCAATTCATATGACAGGGCTGACTTTGTAAAGCTGATACCACAGTGGCTGAGCCAAGCCAGTCTGGCTTATAGGTAACTTTGGAGAATATTTCAGATGGGGACTAGGGACAATTTCACTGCAGTTTATGGCAAAAAATATTTTTTTGTGGTTTGCAAACTTGAAACACAAGATTATTCTCAAACTGATGTTTATTCAAGAAGGCCTTTTGATTTAAATGGCATTATGGCTGTGGAGATGCAAACTGGGGAGCAAAGTAGGTATTTTTAATATGATCTTCTACTGGTTTTTATCTTGGCTCATTTCTCTTACAGAGTGAGTGCCTTATATTCAGTATGTTATAAAGTACTTCCTGCTGGCTGGCCAAAGCCAGAAAATGGGATTTCCTGCCTGATCCTATCTTAACTTTTTCATTTGGCAGAGTGCCAAAATATTCCAGTGTTTTCTCTAGGACTTGAGGAGTTGGTGTTCCTTTTAGTGAAATCATACGTTCGGTTCTTCTCAAAGTGTCAGTCTTGTGACTTTGGAGCTGGTGTTGGCTGTTAACCAAACTTGCTCCCCAAGGTGCTGGATTTTTTCTCAAACAGGCCTTCAGTGCTGGTTTGGATTTTTTTTGAACATGTAGCCTTACATAAAAAGTTGTTATAAAATGGCTATGTATCATCTTGTGGTATAATCAAGAAACTGAGAGTCTTTCCATTTCCTAGTCTGAACATTAGTATTAATGCTAGGTTTACTTAAAAATTTTAATATCCTAACCTCAGTGGGAAGTAAGGAAAGGAATAGACATGAAACTGTAGTTTGTACTCAACTCTGTAGTTCTGTCTCTAACCAAACAGCTGAGTGATAGACTTCTAGCACACTGTACAGTTCTTAGTTCCTAAGCAGTAGTTATGAAGTGCTGAGGGCTGAACCCACCCTGCTTGTTGGGAGGTAGTTGAATAGGAAATGAGCATAGCTGCTCACTGTCTTCATGAGTGATTGACCCATAAGACTCCTTAGTCTTGGCCATTGCCTTTGCCATTCTGAAGCCTCGCTTTCGGAGCTGGGAGATATTAAAGGTCATTTGTGGTTATGAGAACACCTCCCCTTGCACAGTTTAAGGGCCTTAAAAAGCACATACTGGCTCAGATGTAATGACAAAAGTGACGAACAACGAAGATGTCCTTTTGACTTTAAAGGCAGAAGTACCACAAAACTTGAACTTTCTTTGCTTGCAATTTAGAATGGCTTTGGTGCATGTAGCGCATCTGTCCATACAGCAGCTAGCTGCATGTATAAGCAGCCTTGTTAAAAAAAAAAAAAAAGCCAAAACACCATGCGTATAATTCAGGATACCATGGAAGGTTCTACTGTAATTTTCGAGTGCCTTGTTCTTCAGTGACTTAGTCATTGGGGAACCTACCTGCATTTAAGAATGCAGCTGTGTAATAAAACTTAAGCTATTTGGAACTGAGCAGCTTACATGACAAACTGCATGCACTTTAAATGTAATAGGTGTTTGGTTTCTGAGCTTCTAATACATCATGTCAGCTTCGTGGCTCTTGATCCTTAAGGAAAAAGTGCAAGCTGGATAGAGCAGTGTCTGAATCTGCAGGACGTGCCCTATCTCTCCAGATGTGCTCCAGCTCTATCAAACTTGCTGTATTTCCTGTTGGCTGGACCAAACCAGAAAGCATCGACCCAAACACCTTCAAATGAGAAGTACTGTCATAGAAATTCCCACCCAGACTTGTAGCCCTGTCCTGAGGCAGACTGGGAAGAAGATACCTGATACTCTACAGTCCCCAGGTGATGCCTCTGATTGAGGCTTTGGGGTTTTTCCACACCAAGGCCTGCTACCTATATTAGCAGAGCAGACTGGGTATCACTGTTGTGATACAGGTGCAGCTCACTTGGACTAAATGCCCAGTTAGCCCTAAAGTTCAGCCAAACACAAATCTGTCCATGCTGACAGCCTGACCATGGCATGTCAGTGTTGTACTTGTGAGGGCTTCATTGCTGCTGTAGCTTGTAACTGTCCATCCAATACCACCTTGGCCTTTCGTGCCAAGGAGCAGGGGGAGGGGGTGCTGTTTGGTCTCTTCTTATCTCTTTGGATTCATTGTGCCTTGTGTGTGTGTTTCTAACCCTTTCTCTTGTTGCTGTCACTCCTCCTTTCTCCGCTGGCGCCATTTCTGTCCATCCCATCTCATTGGCTGCTGTAGCAATAGGTAAGAGACGCGTGGTAGGCCACAACTGGCACTGCACAGTGGGCACCTGGTGTGCTAGCAAAGCCTCCCTGACCTGAGGCTTCTCCTCTAGTGTGCATCAGTCTGGTGACTGGTTCTGGTGCTTTTAGTGGGTTAGAACTTGAGGCCAGGAGGGGTAATGCTCCAGAACAAGCTGAACTTTCCTTGCAAGGCTTACTGGAGGGGAGGATTTGGGCTTTTTAGATACTATATAGATTTTATAGTAGATTAAATTACTTTCTTATGGAAAAACTAAAGTAGAAATGAAATATTAATTTAACTCCAACTTGCAAACTTTCTGGAGCAGTAAAACCTGAGAAGTATTCAAAAGCCAGAATTTTGCTTATGGGAGAGCATGTTTACTGATGAAACTTCTACATATGTCCCCAGACCTTCAAGGAGCAAACACCTGCTGTGGTAGCATATGTTCCTTTGAATATCCTTTGTTTTCTAACTTGAAACAGTGTGTTGGATTGTTGACAACCCTCAGTGCTTACAAGCATTTGTATGCCTGTATCCTTGCTTGCAAGGATGATATTACTGTCTGCTCTCAAACATGTTTCTGCATAGTCAGTACCATGGCCTTGATGCTGCAGTCAGACCCCCTGTTCTACAGTGTGTCTGAGAGTATGAGTAATAAAGCACAACTAAATGAGTCTTGGCTTTGTGTGTAGACTGTTGCTTTAAGTTTTGGTCTTGTCATATAAAGCACTTGGGCTTCCTTCCTGTATTCTCAGGATTGGTGGACTTAATTTGGGAAGTTTATTCTGACTTGTAGTTATAGAATAAGGACACCAGTGTGCAAGAGCTGGCATCCAGAATTTCACTTGGAATCCTTGTGTAACAAGGAGGCTTTTTTCCCCTGTTGCTAGTGTATAGGCAGTTTGGATCAAAGAGGGCAGCACCTCTGGGCAACTTGCACAGCACTGGTCAGAACCCTTGACTGTAAATGGTCCTGGACCACGCAGAACTGCTGACGCGTTGCACTGTGGGGACTCTGAGTCCAGATGCAAGACACCTGTTCTGAAGCAGAGCAGTCTTGAGGTGATGTGTAACGAGAAAGCCATTGGTGATCCTAATCCTCCTGCTGCTTTGAGCCTGCCCTCCAAGGTGTGTGGGGTATGGAGGTGAGCTGGATCTGAGAACTAAAGCTCCCTTCTGGAGTGTACCTGGGCACTGACATCTCTTGGGTGGCCCGGGCAAATTTTGCTGTTTTTTCCTTGGTTGTATGTCTGGGAGCAACTGCCATTGACACGCATCTTGGGAGACTATAGCTTGCTTTGGGGCAAGTGTGTGAAGGCCTGGGCATGCAGAATAGACAGTAATTAGGTGTTTGGTCAAAACTGGACTCTTTGAGTCATATGTTGCTAATATGTTTGTTTCCAGCTATGACAATCAATTGGGAGTGCTGTCAAAATTAATTGAAGGGAAAGTTTCTTTGCCATCTTAGTCATGATGGAGGTTTGCTTCTCCTTCTGGCTATAGTTACACTGTAGTCCAAAGCTTCCTAGAGTCCAGTAGCACTCTCTTTCCTTTGAACTTGTGCAAAATTTAGTGTCTAACTCTGCTCAGAGCCTTCACTTGTCCCTCTTAGAGACGTCCCCAGGCACCCTCTCTAGGTGAGCTTGGTGTGCATAGGTCAGTGTCTGACCGTAATGGCATAAGCAGAACTGTGCAGCCAGCTGGTTTCACATTCCTTGTGCTGACTTGTCTTTGGTGGTACTTTCGTAGGCGCAATGCCGTGGACGCGTTCCGTGTCAATGTCATCCATGCACGGCAGCAGGTGCGCTCGCCTGTCACCAACATCGCCCGCACAAGTTTCTTCCATGTCAAGCGCTCCAACATCTGGCTGGCTGCTGTCACCAAGCAGAATGTCAATGCTGCCATGGTATTCGAGTTTCTTTACAAGATGTGTGACGTGATGACTGCCTACTTTGGGAAGATCAGTGAGGAGAACATAAAGAACAACTTTGTGCTGATCTATGAGCTGCTGGATGGTGAGATGTTTCCCTTATGTACTGTGGCCTATTGCACTTGGTCATTCTGAAATCCTTTGCTTAATATGATGTAGCAATAATCCTTGAAGTATTTTTAACATGTGTGATAGAGTTCAAAATTACTTGTTCGGCTTTCTAATGCCACCTGCACTGCAGATGTGAATGGTACCTCAAGCCCATAGCCTTGTGCTGATTCCCTTCCCTGAAATGTTGGGAGCTGTGCACTTGTACGACTGAGAGAGGTGGTACTGGAGCTCACCTTCTGAGGGGATCCTGTATAGATGTCAGGCTTTCCTTATCCTGAGGTATATAAACAGGACTGTCAGTAGCACCTCTAAGGCCAGCTGGTGCCCAGGTGGCTCTAGCAGTGTATGGAAGCAGTCATCCCTTAAGTTGATTGCCCCTAGTAAGTTGCCTTTTGAGCTCAATTCTGAACAGAAGGAAATCAATAAAACCCAATGTGGTCTGTCCCAGCCCTACCTGCCCCACTGATACAGCTCCAAATTTCACCACAGATTAAGAATAGTGTCCCTTCAGCTGCTTGTGATTATCAGCCTGCTTGTGGAGGTTGCCCTTGAACTGCCCCTGTTTCACATATCATAAGTACTTTGTGTTAGTTACCTTTCAATTTCTTTTCCAGACAAGGCACCACACATGTGTGTCCTGGGATTCTTAGCCAAGGGACACAGTGACTGATGTTTTCCCACAGGGCAGACCAAGAGACTGCCTGTTCTCTGCTTTGGTCAGTCACTGCTGTCTCCTTGCAGGCCCAGTGAGATCAAACCTCCCAGTGTGGTGTTGCTCAGTATCATTTTAATGGTCTTCTTTCCGCTCTAAATCTCTTGTGGATTGTTCCCTTTGAAGGAAGTAGGTGTGTACTGTGCACTGTGTGTAGTCAACATCTGTTTCCCTCCTGCAGTCATCCTGCAGTGCCACTACTCAGCTATTGTTTTAGGTTTTGGGGTTTATGACATCTTCATAAGAACAAAACTTTAAAAAAAAAGCTGCAAAGATGAAATGGCTGTCGAGTCGGATAAACTCTCTGTTGTCCCTTAGATGTTTTTGGAAAAACTCCTAAGTGTGCCCCGTGCAGATGGCTAGGTTAGTTGATATTTCATCCTGAGGTGTGGTTGTGTTTAAAAACTGGCAAATTCATCACCTACTCAACTAACTTTCCATCACCCATCATCTCCAAAGTATTGCCCCAGGAACTCAGTGTAGCAAGAATTATTCCTTTTTCTTGGTAAGGAATGCTACAGCAACTTATATAGAAATTCAGTGTGTAAGCAGTATCTGTGCACTAGTTGCCTCTCTCCTTATAGGATAGTTAGCCTACTTGATGTGTTTATACCTTGTAGCTCTGAACTAACCTTTCACCCTTCTGTAGAAATCCTGGACTTTGGCTATCCTCAGAACTCTGAAACAGGGGCCCTGAAGACTTTCATCACTCAGCAAGGCATCAAGAGTCAGGTAATCAGAGGAATTTGGGGTACAGCACTGCTCTGCTGGTTAATTTTTGCTAAGCCCGTTCAAGAGAGTATGGTCCTAATTACCATCTAACCATTTGACCTGTATGGAAGGAGGGTTCCTGAATAGATTGAGAACACCCTGATAGGGATGTATCTCAGTGGCACCTTGTTTTAGGTGTCCCTGCACTGTGTTACCTCATGTTCCCTGGCACTTGATAAGATGCAGGAGGAAGAGCCCAGATCTAGGATAATGTCAGTCCCTTGCACGTAAATATGATTGGTGGCTTCAGGCTCTGCTTTGTGTCAGCTTCTGAGAGGATAAACAAATCTACCTGCTGAACCAGAAGTAGCTCTTTTGCATGTGAATCTCACTGAGCAGGTCTATTCTCCACCAGAGTTGTCAGGATTTCATGCCTACCTAATAATGAAGTATTCTTCAGCCTTGTGAATCTTGCTGTTGTCAGGAAGCTCATGTTGCTCTGTCTCTGCCTGTAACATCCTTGCAGGTCAGAGTCAGTACAGCCTAAGCTTTCTTAGGTTAGAGATGAGAATCCCTGCTGTGCTTTTAGCATAGTATTAACTCTTTCAACAAAGTTTACATGGATTTAGAAGATAAAGGATGTGTTGGGAAAAAGATGGTTAGTTGGACTGGTTTGGGGAATGTGTTTAAACTAGTTCTAATCCTACTCCAGGTATAGCCCTCAAAACTAGGCTTCCTGTCTCGTAAGCTCATGCTTAACCTCTGAATTCAAAGGAAACTCATAGTCTGTTTCTCATGTTCACAAGGAATATTGTCCACCTTGTCCATCTGACACAGCTGTGCAAGTCAATAATGAGGACTTAGCATAAAAGTTGGTCTTCTCCCCTGCATAGCAATGAGTCAGGAAAAAGAGCTAGTGTCCATAGTGAGGCAGTCTGTGGCAGAGTAAAGCTTCAGCCTCAGGTACAACAGAAACAAAGGGCTAAACAAGAGCCCACATGGTGACTGTTCTTGTTTAGGTTAGCGGAGATCAGTCTCCGGAGGCTCTGTTTCAACTCAGTTCATCAGCACTGATTTCCTGAGAATTCCTTTCTAAACTTTTAATCTAGTAGCAAGACTAACTGCATTTCAAGAGGAAGTGAGAGAGAAGCTGCCCCTGAGCAGCATATTTCCCGCTAGAACAGCAAACTGTTTTGCAGCATGGCCAGATGTGACCACATCCGGTCTCAGTCGCCCTCACTAGTCCTAGTGTAAATCTCTGCCCTTCTGCAGTCTGACAGTTTGGGCAGTCAGCACTGAAGATAGCTGAATCAGCTCCTGTTCCTAGAAAAACTCAAAACTAACCACCACCCTCACTTCCTTCCCTTGCTCTCTTTTCGCTTTTGTTGGTTTTAACAAACTCCTGTGCTGTTGTGTGCAAACCACTGTCACATCATGCTTAATTCAACAGCAGGTTTAGTCCTTTCCTTACAAAGAGGAGTTTGGCTTTCAGTTTTAGACAAGTAAGTAGTTCTTCTGCTCAGTATTGGAATTTTGTGCAGCCCAGTTCAAAAACCAGAAGTAATCCATTGCAGACAAAGGGTGGCAAGTGCACCAGTTGAAACAGTACCTGCCATGTTTCCTTGTCTGCTCTCTACTTTGGTACTTCTAGCCTTCAGCTCCTCATTGACTTAGAGCCAGTTCACACAGGTACCCAGGACCAAAATCTGGGTCTGAATGGTCTGTCATCTGTGTTCCCTATCTTTGCTTAGTTCCTGATGATGCTTTCCTTGGGCTTGTGTCCTGAAGAATTTAAGGAGCAAAATCCACTAGGCAGTTCTCAGAGGAATATAAAACTCTTCTCTTAGATGATATGATAGAGGCTGTGCTTGATCAGGAACTGCCCATGCCTGGCAGGAGCATTTGTGAAGCTGAGATCATGTACTGCCACCCTGTGGGCCTACTGCAAGGCTGCTGTGGGAGAACCCACTTGTGTCTTGTGCAGTTGTTGTGGTGGAAGAGCAAAATTAATAAGGATACCACTTTATACAGGACCTGGTATTTCCCATAGTCTGGGCATCTGTGACATGGTAGACATCCAGGATTTGCATTAGGAACGCCAGCATGAGTCTGCTCTGCATAGAAACATTGGGAGTGATACTTTGCCTGTCTCTTCCTCTGCTCCACCTTGCATTTGGATTGTCAATAATGGGCCAAGTCTGAAAATTCATTTCAATGCTTGAAGTGCTGGGTTTCCTGCAGGGAGCTAAAGGTCAAAAGCCCTCATCTTGTTTGTGCTAATTAGCTACCTAATTAACAAAAGAGCTGACCTGCTTTTTTCCTGTCCTCAGGTAGCCTTAAGCCTAATCTGCCTCTTTCTCCCTTCCTCCCTTCTCTTGCTATTGACCTGCTTGCCTGTTAACCCTGTCTACGCTGCACTTGCTGCTATACACCTACTTCTTGACTTTTTGCGTGTGACTGGACCTCACCTCTAGCATCAGGTATGAAACCTCTCTGTGCCTCTCAATACAATCCTTGGTGCTTTTCGGAGGCTTAGAGCCTGAGTGCTGTTAGATGCATTTTGGGTTATTGTTGGTATGTAACTCTTATGACTGCAGTTATTAAGAAACAGGCCTTGGGGTTTCATGTTGGATAAGGGTGTGGACTGCTACATCAATCTGTGTTAAGGTTGTCTGCTTAATATGGATTGATGTGACAGTCTGGGACATGATTTGAATGCCATTGGTGGAGCCCATGCCTCCCTGCACTAAGAGGTAGCCTAATGGACTTGCTAACAAAACAGAACAACGTTCCCTGCTCTTGCTATGGCCAATTCTTGGTTAGGCATAGAATTTGATGTTCTGAGGAGGGAATTACCAAATCATGTGAGGTGTGAGAGCACCCGTATCTAAGTGACTAAAGCATTTATGTGTAATAAATGGCAAGTGTTTGCTCTTAGATTCAGAGCAAGTTTTCTTAGTCTTTGAATTTATTTAGAGGAATTTATTTATGTCTAAGATGTAATTTCTTCTCTTCAGACCAAGGAAGAGCAGTCCCAGATCACCAGCCAGGTGACTGGACAGATTGGATGGAGACGTGAAGGAATCAAATACCGTCGCAATGAACTCTTTCTTGATGTGCTGGAGAGTGTGAATCTCTTGATGTCTCCACAGGGTAAGTAGGAGGTGGCATCCTTCTGCTCAGGGTTTGTGAGTGGTGACTCTTGTAAGTGTTCTGAACTCTGATCTTCTCTAACCAGGTCAGGTTTTGAGTGCCCATGTCTCTGGTAGAGTGGTGATGAAGAGTTACCTGAGTGGAATGCCAGAGTGCAAGTTTGGCATGAATGACAAGATTGTCATTGAAAAACAGGGCAAAGGGACTGCAGATGAAACGGGGAAAAGGTAAGAGGTTTGGACCTGGTGATCAGTTGCCACCAGGGACTCTTATGAAAGGGCAGCCCTTAATAGCTTTTCTGATCTGACAGACGAAAAGCTGGGGTTTTTTCTTCCCTTCACGTGGTACTGCTAACTTTGGGTAGATCAGTTGTCGGGCAAGATCCAGGCCTGAGGGCCTCAATACAGAGGGCTTCTCTACAGCTCTTTAAGTATTCAGATTCAAACACAGTTCTTAGTGTAGTATTCTTGCACCTGGAAACAATTCCCCAAGATGGATTTTCCTAGAATCTTATCTCTAGCAGATTTGTTCAGTGCAGACACTCTTAATCATAAAAGCAGTAGCAGTGCTCCTGAGAAATAGTGAAAGAATCCCTCTGCCTGCTTTACCTGGACTGTTCCCACAAAGTAGAACAAAGACTGGGAATCCTTTCCCAGAGCCCAGCTACCCTCCCTCCCAGCTGCACCTCAGTCAGTACCCACATTGAAGCTGAAAACAGCTCTTAATGCCTTCTCCAGCTTTCCTGCTTGGGATGAAGAGATAAAAGCAACAGGACTGCCACTTTCGTCTCACTAACCATTTGCAATTCATCTGTATTTCTCTTGGTTGTTTTTTTGGTTTTTTTTTTGCTGACCCCCAGTGAATTGGGAAGGTAGATAATCTGCTTCAGCTTTGTGTGCACTCTGCTCTCCCCCTGTCTCTTGCTTTGTGTGACTTGTGCATGTAACCTGGATCTCAGACACTTTCCATGATGGTTCCTGTAAATGGAACTGAGCTGCTATTTGCCTTTTCTCTCAGAACCAAGCCAAGAGCTATCGCTTCACTGTCACCTTTAAGCCATCTTTCCTGTACCTGAATTGAGCTAGTAAAATAGATGAGCCTAGGATGGCTGATGGGCCCACTGAGGATTTACTCTAGTGAAAATATCAACTGCACAGGCCATGAAGAGTCAGTACACTGTCCCAAAGCTTCTGTGCCAACTGCCTTTGCCAGTAAATATGCTCTTTTTTTTGAGTTACAGAAGTAAGATGAACTGGGATTCTTGGCAAGTGGTTCTTGCTAGCTATGATTATCCAGTGGGCACGTCAGCTTGGAGATGTTACTCTCCAGGAGCATTTAGTTATGGTGACCAAAACGGACTGCTGCTGTCAGTTGCTTTTTGGGATCTAGCTTGTGGCAAGGCTAACCCTGAGTAATGCTGCCTGAGACCTGGAGCAGTTATAGGCAGAGGGCTTTCCCAACTGTTTTCCAAAGAAATAGAAATTAGTTGGCTAACGTTGGTTGTCATCTGGGCAACAGATTAGGGAAGACTAACTCCTCCTTTTGAAGCACAAACAACACCACTGGTGGTTGTGTAACTAGACAGCCACTCAGCCTGGGGTCAGTCTGTTTCCCCTTTGTGTAGGTAGTGGTGGTTCCTAGGACAGCTAAACCTGCTGTAATTCCCACACTATCTTGGCATATTGGCATGGTTGGTCTGTTGCTTCCAGCAGCTGAGGCAGCCTAGATATCATACTGATACACTGCTGCACCTTCTCTACACTGCTGCCTCTTCTGTTGCTCCTGCCTTCTGGTCCCTCTTAGTAGCTGAGGAGTTTTGGCTGGCCTCAGACCTGTATTCTCAGGAATTATTACTGGCACAAGTTCAGTGCTGGCAGGTTAGGCTGGTGCACCTACATGGACAGGTGGTAGCTCTTTAGATTTTTAGGAGGGATACAGACTTGTATGTCACAATATCATGATTTTGGCGATTTGGTTCAGAATCAAACCACCTGCTGTCAGTGTGGAAATGAACAGCTGTGAAGAGATTTCTGAACAGGAAGACTCTGAACCTGGCATTTCGTGGCTGTGTGGCAGTGGGATAGCTTTGTGGACAGGAAAGTGTTTTCTCTCCTTTGAACTGTGCTGTGAGAAGACTTGGGCTGGCAGATCTGCCTTTGCAGTACTGAGTGCTGCTGGCAGGCAGACACAAACATTGTGTTGCTGGCTGTGACAGAAAGGTGCTCTTCTAAGCTCTCTCCTCTTTGGGGAGAGGAGGAAGAAAATTCTTTCAAACAAGCTTCCTGAAATACAATTTTTGTGGTGGTAAAACAAGGAAAGTCTGAGTCAAGAGGCTGCTGTCCCCTAAATCTCTCCCTGCCTCCCCATTTCCTGGACACTTGCGATGGCAACATGCTCTGTAGAGTAGTTTCTGCCTGGACAGATTTTAACTGCACCAAGATACCAGAGCTGCAGCTCGTGCTTCTCTAATTGTGTTTTGTGTTTTTAGTGGCAAACAGTCAATTGCCATTGATGACTGCACTTTCCACCAGTGTGTGAGGCTCAGCAAGTTTGATTCCGAGAGGAGCATCAGCTTCATTCCACCAGATGGAGAATTTGAGCTCATGAGGTACTGTAGGTGGGGGGTGAACAGGCTGGTGTTGGCATCTGCTTGCTGCTACAGTAGTGTTGCTGCTCCCAGGCAGACTTGCAGCCCTTGAGCACTTAAGAAGTACACACTCACCAGTACCTTTTCAGAGTGGAATCTGTAGGGTGTCCCACAAATCCATCTATTACAAATGTGGAAGCCCAGCTGTGTTTAGTTTTCTTTGCAACAACCATAGTTTTGGATGTGGGTTTTCTTGCTTTTGAGCTTCTGTTGTTGTATCTGTTGTTTTAGTGTTTAACACTGGTGTCCTTGAACAAGGCTGTTGGCAAGAACCAGGTAGAAAACTTGAGACACAAGAAACCGTTCCTGCCCTACAGCAGCACAGGTCTTAACTGCTGTTTCCTTCTGGGATGTTTCCCTTTCTGGCTGATGTTTCTCAGCTGCTTACTATATTCAGAGGCTATCACTTTGGGAGGGTGATAGAGTTTGAGGCATAAGGGAGTTAACTCCTCCTCAGAGTTCACTGTAGCTTCCATCCCTGCAGATACCGAACCACGAAGGACATTATCCTTCCCTTCCGTGTAATCCCACTGGTGCGGGAGGTGGGCCGGACCAAGCTGGAAGTGAAGGTGGTGATCAAATCAAATTTCAAACCTTCCTTGCTGGCCCAGAAGATAGAGGTAAGAGGAAAAAACCCTCTGGTATCTTGTGCCTGGAAATCATGCCTCTAGTTTATTTCTGCTGTGGTGGAGTCCTCACAGATGAGTCTTCAAGCTTGAACAGGGCTAAAAAAGTGAACTGAGTATCTCTCAGATGTGTAGTGCTGCTGTGCTCTGGGAGGGAGCTGCTGTAGAGTAGGGAGGTGAAAGCTGTTTTCATTTGGACAGCCACCTTGGTAGGGGCCTCATTCTGCTTAATTTCTCAGCCACTATGAAAATTTCATGTTCTTCTGTCTGCATGATCTGATGGTAAGTCAGACAGGTAGCAGGCTATGAGCTGTGTAAGACAGGCTAGGGGTGGCTTTGCAGCTTAGTCCCCGTCTGAGAAGGCGTACTGCTGCAAGGCTGGGCTGTCCAGAGCCTGCTGCAATGCCTGGCATCCTTTCTGAGCTCATCTTCCCAACATTAGCCAGGATTCCTGCAGCATGGAGATATCTGTCCTGTTCCTTACTGACTTTTGTGTATTATGGAACTGTGAACCTGTACTTCAAAGAAAGAAACTTGAGAGCTAGCCTAGGATGCCTTGCGATTGCTGATGTTCTCTGGGTACTGAGCTGGGAAAGAGAAGGCCCAGGGGGTCCAGGACAGACTGTCTGAGACTGCCCAGAGTGCCCAGGCTGCAATCTCCTTGCCCCCGCTTACCAGACTGTGCCTTCCAGGTCCGGATCCCAACGCCCCTCAATACCAGTGGAGTGCAAGTCATCTGCATGAAAGGGAAGGCGAAGTACAAGGCCAGTGAGAATGCCATTGTCTGGAAGTAAGTGAACATGTTGGGGCTGGCCTGCAGGGGCAGACCTTGAGGCAAGGTCTGTTTAGTGCTCCTGTCTGCCCTGAGATTATGTAGTGAAAGGGGGCATAAACTCTGGCACCTTCTCACTTCTGGGCTTTCTCCAATAGGATAAAACGTATGGCTGGAATGAAGGAATCCCAGATCAGTGCGGAGATTGAACTGCTGCCCACCAATGACAAGAAGAAGTGGGCTCGGCCTCCCATCTCCATGAACTTTGAGGTGAGTACCTGTCTGCCTTTCAGGATGCACCCAACCTTGGAGAAGCTTTGTCAGTCCTTGGGAGTCACACAAGTTTGAGCATTCCCTGTGACAAGCTGACATGTGAGGTCAGCCAGATGGCAAAGCTAATGGAAGAAAATTGCCCTTAGAGCCACAGGAGTCTGGCACCATGCGTGCAGGGAGTCGGGAAGGGAACAGTGGCTCTTGATGCCCATTTGTAGATGCGTTGCCCGGGCGTCCTCTGGCATTTGTGTACAGAGAGCATCTTACCCCATTCCAATGTTCTCTGTTGCCTTTCCCTCTCTCAATAGGTCCCATTTGCACCCTCTGGGCTGAAGGTGCGCTACCTGAAAGTCTTTGAGCCAAAGCTGAACTACAGTGACCACGATGTGATAAAATGGGTGAGGTACATCGGCAGGAGTGGGATCTACGAGACCAGATGCTAGCCCCAGCAGGCTGGCGGGCTCCCTCTTCTCCAAGCCATGCTCTGCCTCTCCTCAGTCTTCAGCTACATTCAGAGATGTCTGCCTGGCCCCTCGACGCAGATTGAAAGACCCTGTGGCTCACCCCAGGAGTGGACTCGCCTGCCTGTGTTCAGTTACCACCCACGCTGCAGATGAAGTTCAGAACCCAGTCGTGTGCAGGGGTGCAGTCAGCCTCCTGCTCCCTGTCCCAGGGTGGGCAAGGGCTAGTCTAACTCCCATCCTCTTGTGATCTTTCTAGGGAACGTCCACCATTAAACTCCTCTTCTGTTGGTGTCTCACTACTTGCATCATATCCTAGTATTTTTGAAGTTCTTGTGCATATGTACTCGTAGAATAGACCTAAACATAGACTGGACAAATCTGAGTTGAAGTTACCCTGGCTTCTGTACTAGCTATTGCTGTTGTGGTAGATGTTGCTGGCCAGTCTGAGATGTCTGGGGTGGTGAGTTTGTTGGGCCCCCACCACAGGAGATGGTGGGCTCACCAGATCTCACCACCACCTTATTTTTCTCAAAGCTGTCAGTATAGAGTCCTGCCGTGGGAAGGTTTGTGACCAAAAAGGATGAGGGTTTAGGCTCTTGCTGGTGTGTATGTGGGTGGCACAGCATTTCAGGTCCTTGGAGCATTTACCCCTACCCACTGCTGGCTTGAGCCAGTCTGTCCTTTCCAAACAAATTGGAGACATGGCCCCACTGTCACAGGGACTGTGGGTCAGCTGAGCTCTGTCAGGATGTGAACAGGGTCTGTCCTCGGGGAATCTCAAATGCAGTTGGCAGTAAGAGCCCCCTGACCCAGCCTACCCTCTCCACACTTCTACCAAATGCTTCTGGGCCATAGGAATGCTGCTGCAACCCACAATCCTGCTTCTGGTAGTGTGGTCTCCATTTTGTACACTTTGTGATTTGTCCAGCTCTTAATCTAATAAAGTATGTAGAATGGAGAAGGCTGCCTGCGCTGCTGTTTGGGACTGGTGCTGCAAGAGCCTGGGCTGTGCCCTGGCCTGTGCCACAATGTCTTGGGACTTGCTTGTGCTACTTCCCCAGCCCTGGGCTGCTTGGGGGCTAGTATGTGAAAAGGATAAGTGATGCTTTTGTTTCCAGCTGTGCCAATGCTGCAGCTCCGTGGAGAAAGGAGGATGCTCTGGACTTTCCTTGGGGCTGCAGCTGGGATGAACTGAACTCAGTGGAGTGTGTCCCAGCCCCCTGTAAGTCAGGCTCCTGTGCCCTAGCCACGTTTAGAGAATCTTGATCATCTTTCCTTGTGCGCACCTGAAAAAAACGCAAAAGCCATTTCCCCTTTTAACTTGGCTTTTGGTGTTGGGAGCTAGTGTGGGTGCTGTGCAGGGTAGCTGAGGGAACCAACAACTGCTGAGCAGCTGAACCTGGCCCTTGGCTCAGCCTCTCTGACTTCAGTCTGTGAGCAGGTGAGGGTGTCGGAGTTGTCATTCCCCATCGGTGCATGAAAAAATTCAAACCCAACATTCAGTGTCTTGACTATGATTTAAAAGCAGAAACTTTGTTTTTAAAAGAGGGAGGAACAAAATTCCAAATCCTCCCAAAACCTTTTTCATCGGGCGACAGGACAAGCAGGGGCTGAGCGGGTGTTGGGCTCGTCCCGATCGTTCCCTGTGCCGCTGTCCCGGCACGTGGCGCCGGGATCCCCACTCCTGGCCCCATAACACGCAGGCGCAGTCGGGCCCGTACTACATCTCCCGGCGGCCCCCGCGCCATGGCGCCGCTCGCCTCCTTCCCGGCAGCGCCCACCGTCCCTTCCGGCTTCGAGCGGTGGCGGCTCCGCGGGGCGGGCTCGCCCCGCCATGGCGTCCTGCGCCGACATCCTCCGCTCCGAGTTCCCCGACTTGGACGGCGAGCTCTTCGCTTACGTGACGGGTGAGCGGCTCCCGCCTGTCCGCTGTGGCTCGGCCTCCCGCGGCGCCGCATGTCGCGACACCTCCCCGCTGTGGCGACAAGCGGCAGCGCCCGAATCGCGACAGGCGGTCGGGGACGGGTGGGGTAGGGGGACCGGGAGGGTGCCACCTGTCGCGACAGCGGCGGGGTATGCAGCGCCGGCGCCGTGTGCCCGCAGGGATCCTGCACGGCAGCGGTGCGGACTTCGAGTCGGTGGACGACCTGGAGGAGGCGGTGGGCGAACTGCTGCGGGAGGTGTCGCAGGACACCAAGGACGACGGCGCCATCAGGGAGATCTGCCAGCGCCTCTTCAACACCCTGCAGCTGTAAGGGCACCCGGCGTCCCCTCGCACCCCTTCTCCCTACTCACGCACCTCATCCTACTCCTCCTCTCCGTAGGGACGAGGGCCAAGCCCAGCGCTGCAGCCAGGTGTTGCTGGATGCCCCCATTCAGCTTTCTCAAATCACTGATGGATATGGTGAGTGATGCCCACGGCTCACGTCCTGCCATCAGGATCCTGCCAAGGGCTCGGGGCGTTGGGTGTGCTCACCTGACCTTGGGGAGCGGGGGCTCAGGCTCTCCCTCACAGGCACACATGTGTTTCTCTTTCTGCTGCTGAGCTGTGGGCAGCAGTGCCCACGGGGTAAGCTGGAGTGAAGGTGGAGAGATGCCCTTTGGTCCCCTCATCCTGGCGGGGGAGGGATCAGTCATGTCTAGGCATGGGTGGTCATTAAGTGAGGCTTTGAGGAGCCTCACTGCCACACGTGCTCACCAACCCCAACCCCACTGTCTCCTTGCAGGCGACACCAGTGCGGATCTGCTGCCGGGGCTGTTGCTGAAGAGAGGCCAGACCTCGGTAAGTGAGGGCTGTGCCCTTCCTTGTGGGAGCAGCTGACACGTGGGGCTGTAGCTGCCCTGCCCTGCCCTGCTCCAGTCCAGGTTGCCCTTGGAGAGCAGCTGAGGCAGGCAGCATCCTGGTTAGGAGTATAGCTGCAGGGGTACTGCTCCTCTTTGTCAGGCTCTCTGTCATTTGGAAAGCTCTTGACCTTGGTATGGTGAAAAGGCTCCACATGAGTTAGCAGCGTATTAATCTGACGAGATCTATTTTGCTGTACTTTCTTAGTGAACTCTGACTTTTGCTGTAGGACCTTTGGCTCCTACACCAAGGTCATTGATTGAGAAAATAGCATGTCCTTGGATGATATGTTGAATGTTCACTGAGGAGTAAAGGCCTGGGTAATGGCAGGAGAGGGAGTGTTACAGGAGGGAAGTTAGTGGAGAGCCACTGCAGGGACATTGTAAGCCCAGCTCTAAAGCCAGCTGTAGATTGTTTTAGTTTGGGAAATAAGATCAAGTGCAGAGAAGTTTGGAAGTAGTTCCACTCTCTGACCTGAAGAAATCGGGACATCTGTATTGATGGAATTTGTAGCTGCTCAGGAACAGCCTGGCTTGCTGTCTGTGTTGGATGTGCCAAAGTTTGAGCATGGGTGAGGTGCAGTTGTACATCCGCAAAGCAAGGACAGCAGTAGCTGTACCGCGTGGGCAGTGTCTTTGCCAGGTCACTCACAGAGTTCCCTTTCCATGGGTTAATGTGTTGAGGATGAGAACCCTTCACTTGGAGGCTGAGACCTCACACGATTCCCACATGTCTGAACGGGAGTCTTAAGCGAAAACTGGCAGCTCTGGCTGGTTTGGCACTAGAGTTGTTGCGGCTGGATTCACTTTCCATCTCTTGTGTCTCCAACTCAAAAAAGGATCTTCAGAAAAGTTGGAGACAATTCAGAGAAGGCCTTGGGAGGCCTGTCAAGCTTTGGAGGACATGTCTCAGTAGGAGATTCAGAAAGCTGGGTATAGTTTACAGAGTGACTCTGTCTGTAGGTGTGGGGTCACAGCTCTAGTAACAAGACACTCTTCAATCTGGCATGCAGGTCTGTAACATGTTTCGGTGCCTGCAGAGTTGCCTAGAAATACCTAGGAGTATTCTTGGTCAGCCACAAATATTTGACTTAATGCAGGAATAAGCTGGAGTGGACTGAAAGCCTGGCCAAGACCAGAAGCCAGGTGAAAACACTTAGCACCTTCTTGCCTTCAGGGTTAATTAAATGTTTTTTGTCTCTGATCCACTGCTCAAGAAGAGTTTGTTCCAAACTGACTAACATTTAATGTGTTGGGAAGGGAAACACCTCATGGTGCACTTCAAGGGTGGGTGCAGGGTATACCAGAAGAGGCACTGGGATGGCAGGTTGCTGCTGTTGAAGTGACGTGGCTGATCCAGGTCCCTGGAACTACAGAAACTGACTGTATGCTAGGGTCAGCCAAAACCTCTGCCTTGCTGAGGCAAAACTTGTGTATGAGCTGTTGATTTAGGACTTCATTCCTGAGGTAGCCTCCTGGCCTGATTAGCCTCCTCAAAATATGCTTGAATCTGTCCCAGTTTCCCTGTCCTTCCTCCCTCCCTTTCTTCCAGGCTTGAGAGGTTGATTGATCTTTTTTCTCCCAGAGCTGGGCTTTTGGGGTTTTGCTGAAGGTGCTCTCTCTTCTTCAAGCTCTGTTCTGTGTCCCAGATGGTGAATGCCAAGAAACTGGAGAAGGCGGAAGCCAGGCTGAAAGCCAAGCAGGACAAGAGGCTGGAGCGGGATTCCCTGAAGTCATCTGGCCCTGTGTGAGTATGCAGGGCACTTTGAACATCCCTGCTCTGCTGAGCATGGCTGGGATCTGGCTGTACCAGAGCTTTCCTTTTGAGCCCCTTCTCTGTGTTCTGCCTGTCCACAGAGTCCTTGAGGAGGCGTCTGCCAGCCAAGCTTCCAGCAAGAAGGAGACTCGCATGGAGTCATCAGGCAAGAACAAGTCGTATGATGTGCGCATCGAGAACTTCGATGTGTCCTTCGGTGAGCGGTGAGTGCGCTGGGGATGTGGGACAGACCCTGGCTGGGATTTTGGACCATAGGAGATTGAGACTGGAGTAGAGAGCAGTTGAGAAATTACAGAGGTTGTGGCAAAGATCAGGAAGCAAGGTGGTCACTGACCCTGTTGGCTTTGGGCAGGAGAAGCCTGTGATTTTTGCTTGGCTACAGCACAGCCTGAAATACACCAGGGGCAGGTGGCTGTCGGTTATCTCCTCTTCATGCGGCAGTCTGACCAGGAACCCGCCTGTTCCCTTGCTTCAGCGTCCTGCTGACAGGAGCAGACCTGAACCTGGCTTTTGGACGGCGCTACGGGCTGGTGGGCAGGAACGGGCTGGGGAAGACCACGCTGCTGAAGATGATCGCCAGCCAGAGCCTGCGCATCCCTTCACACATCAGCATCCTGCACGTGGAGCAGGAGGTGGCAGGGGATGAGACACCGGCGCTGCAGAGTGTGCTAGAGTGTGACACCACTCGTGAGAGCCTGCTGCGGGAGGAGAGGGACCTGACAGCCAAGATCAGTGCTGGCAGGTGAGGCGGTCCCCTGGATTTTCAGCCCTTTTGTGGCCTCTTGACAACAAGGTCTCATTCTGAGTTCGCTCCCTTCCAAAGAAAGGCTCTGGCAGGGGTGGGCTGTATCTTGCCCACATTAGTCCTACCTGGGGAGATCAGCCTCCTCCAGCTCTCAAACCCTGACGTGTTGAGTCCCACACCCTCCTCCTTTTTGTGTCCTAGGGGAGAAGGGACAGAAGGTGCCAGACTATCGGAGATCTACGCTAAGCTTGAGGAGATTGAGGCAGACAAGGCCCCAGCAAGGTGAGACAGACCTGTGAGCACCACTGTGTTTTGGCATGGCCAGGGCCGAGCAGTGGTTTGGGATATGGAAGGGTGATGCTGCAGCCCTGGGATCCAGCATGTGGGGATGGGGTTTTCCCTGCTGTTCTTCTTGTCTCTTCTCTGTCACAGCTCTGCTGGTTTAGGAATAATTGTGCTTTCTGCTGAAACAGGAGGGACTTTTTTGCCCCAAGTGGCTTATATTGCTGCTGCTGCTGCTCTCCAACCTCCCTAGGTTTCTGGTGCCTGGGGAGTGTTTTTCAGATGGTAGTGGTGGTACGACTCTCTTCCTGGCCAAAGAGATGAAAACTCCTTGCAAATCTCCTGGGACTTCATGTGGATGCTGTGCCCTGCTGGGCTGCATTTCCTAGCCAAGTGCTTCTCTTGGGTGTGCAGGGAAGTTTTCCTGCACCAGAATGGTTTTCAAATATGTAGCAGAGTTCCCTTGGTGGTTGTGGGTCTGAGACCTCAGACTGTGCTCTGCCATTGGATGCTGTAGCTGGATTCCAGTTCTCTCCCCTTTTCCCCAGGGCGTCTGTCATTCTTGCTGGGCTGGGCTTTAATGCAAAGATGCAACAACAGACAACCAAGTAAGTTTCCATACTTTGGGCACCGAGGCAGTAATGGAGCTGGGGAGATGTTCCAATTGAGTTCCCAGGCACTGCTGTGGCTGTTAGGAAGAGCAAGGGTCTATTCTTGCCCATCCAATGTGGTCTCCTGCCCTTGGGGAGCCTATGGTCTCCTGCCACCTTCCTTCTGGACCACAGATCTTGTGCTGTGCCTGAAATCTCTGCTGGGACAAGTTGCCTCTGGGTGACAGCAGAGCCAAAAGAGCCATGGGGGAGTAGGAATCCTGCAGGCAGGCAAACACAGAGTGGTTCTGTGTTGAACAGTAACCCCTCTCTGCGTCTTCCCTCCTCAGAGAGTTTTCTGGAGGCTGGAGAATGAGACTGGCCTTAGCCAGAGCACTGTTTGCCAGGTTGGTGTCCAGGCCTTCATGCTTTGGGGTTAAGCCTCCTTGTTGTCCATGCTGTGAGGTGCAGGGGTGCTGCCTGGGGGTCCTCTCAACCCAGGCTCTGGGGGTGGCGGGGTTGGAGGCACTGCAGCTCTGTGTGTGTGATGAGAGACTCTGCACTTACCCTGTGCTCCTTCTGCTTCTGATACCCATGTCTTGTTTTCCCCAGGCCAGATCTCCTTCTGCTGGATGGTAAGTTGATACTGTGAGTCCCCCTCTGACACTGCTGCGCCTGCCTGTGCCCTTCCTGGGGTTGGGAACATGCCATGGCCTTTATCTGCCTGCTCAAAATAGCCCTGTGCGACAGTCTGGCCTGGCAGCGCAGTTGGCAGCAATGGCACAGGGAAATCTGCCTGGGCAGCAGCTCTCACTGTGCTCAGCAGAGCCTTGCCCTGTGCTCCAGCCAGGCGGTCTGCATGTCATCCTGCCCCAAGTTTTGTTCCCTTTCCCTTGCCAGTCCCTGGAATGCACCCTGGCTGCCAGTCTGTGATTGGGGAAGTCCCTTCACTGCAGCACACACCCAGGTTGGGTAGGGAATCTGGGTGAGATGCTGCTATGAGCCACCAGAGTCTGGGTATCAATGTGGAGTGGGGGGAGCATCCCTGCCGGAGCCTCAGCCCCCGTGCGCACACCGCATCGCACCCTATGCACGAGTCCCCTGAGCTGGGCAGAGAAGGTCTCCATGCAGGCTCTTTCCTCCCCAGTGCAAATCATTAGACTTTCCTAAGGGAAAAAAAAATATAATCCAGCCATCCCCATCCCTCCTGACCTGAGCGCCTTTTTCCCTTCCCTCAGAGCCAACGAACATGCTGGATGTGAGGGCAATTTTGTGGCTGGAGAGCTACTTACAGGTAGGGGGGTGGCAGAAGGCCTTGATACAGAGAAAGGGTGAGGGAGGGAGATGTCCTCACCTCCCTGGGTGGTGGGACCAACCCCTATGCTCTGGCTTGATGGTACTCAGGCCTTCCTCTTGCTGTCTCCTTCAGACCTGGCAGTCGACCATCCTCGTGGTTTCCCACGACAGGAACTTCCTGAACGCAGTGGCCACGGACATCATCCACCTGCACTCTCAGCGGCTGGACATGTACCGTGGGGACTTTGAGAACTTCATGAAGATCAAGGAGGAGCGGCTGAAGAACCAGCAGCGAGAGTATGAAGCCCAGCAGCAGTACCGTGAGCACATCCAGGTACTGGGAGAAGCCAGTGGAGCTGGGGCATTCTTCTCCCGGCCTTGTCCCTTTCTCTCTGCCTTAGTGGTTGTATTGCTGTAAGTTTGGCAGTGGCGCAGGGTGGCTGGTGCTGAAGGGGACTTGGGGCTCTCTGATGCTTTTCTGTCTTGTAGGTTTTCATTGACCGCTTTCGCTACAATGCCAACCGGGCGTCCCAAGTCCAGAGTAAGCTGAAGCTGTTGGAGAAGCTGTGAGTGCCTATCCTGCTCCTCTCTGGAGGTGGGAAAGGGGCAGTGCTCATGGGAAGAAATGGAGGTTCCCAGGGTATCTGGCAGATACAGTTGTGGTTTGGGCTTTTTGGGTGCCTGTCTGTGGTCCAGAGGCTTTGATTAGGATGAGGTGTCACATAGCTAAAGACTCTACCTGGGCTTCTGTTATGGGTGCAGATCCACAGTGCAGAGCACCTTAGTTATGTCTCCTCTTATTGCAGGCCAGTGCTGAAGCCTGTGGACAAGGAATCTGAGGTGATCATCAAGTGAGTATCCCCTGAGCCATTGTTTGGAGGGCACCTGGCTCCATTTCTGCCATGAGCTTCTCCAGGGTCCCGTCCCAGCTGGGACAATCACCCCTTCATGTGGGCCAGTTTTATTCTGACAGGGAGCCCAGACAGGTCCCCTTGTTCAGGCTGGGTTCCCTCTTGGGGCCAAGGCTGCAGGTCTTTGTTGCCTTCTCATGATCATCCGTGAGGCCCTGCATAGTAGGGAGCCCTTCTTGTCACCTGGGGGGTTACAGAGGTTGTTCCGGGCAGTTGGAAGTCTCTGAAATTCCTGGCCATCTCTCACCTCTTCCTGCCTTCTCAGGTTCCCTGATGGCTTTGAGAAGTTCTCTCCCCCAGTCCTGCAGCTGGATGAAGTAGACTTCTATTATGAGCCAAATCACTACATCTTTCATTCCCTCTCTGTCTCTGCCGACCTGGAGTCCCGCATCTGTGTGGTATGTGGGATTGCAGAATAATGGAGGGTGCAAGGGGCCTTGAGGGAACACTGCTCGAAGCAGGGATAGCTTTGATTATAGGTCAGGTTGCTCAGGTCCATTTCCAGTTGAGTGCTGGATATTTTCCAGAGAAGACTATTTCTTCCATTCCACTGGGTCCCATCACAACTTTTGATCATCCTCATTTTGAGGAACACTGGAACATTTTTCCTAGTACCATTTAGAATTTGTGATTTCATTCTTTCACTGGATATTTTGGAGAAGAGACTGGATCCATATACAACTCCTGTTAGATGACAGCAGCGTGTAGTGGGGGCCCTGCTGCATTGAATGGGGCAGCAGACACTGTGCTTGCAGATGAGGCTGGGACCGGGTAATCCTTGAGGGTAGGCTTGAGGGTTGGGGAGGGAACATCTGGCACTGCTGCCAGTGCTGCTTGTCAATGTTAGAAATGCACCTTCCAGAAGTCACCATTTATGCTCTGTCCTGCTCCCCCTCATCAACTGCAAGAACTGAAATTCCCTGATCACTGCCCTCCTGTCCGAAGTGCCTCCACGGATTTCACATTCTCAAATGCTGCTGCTGCTTCTCTAGGTTGGGGAAAACGGAGCTGGCAAGTCAACCATGCTAAAGATCTTAATGGGGGAGCTGGCACCAGTCAGAGGGATCAGACATGCTCACAGGTACCTGGTTGGAAGGGCTGGGGGACTGGGAGGAATGGTGCACCTGGGGGCTCCTGGAGCAACGGGGATGGGTCCAGCACACCCACGCATGTGCCCCCTTACAGAACTGCAGCTGTGAATGCTGTAGTTGTAGGTTCTGGTACCAGCTCCCACTCCCTCTTCTCATTCTGCAGAAACCTAAAGATTGGTTATTTCAGCCAGCACCATGTGGATCAACTAGACTTGAATATCAGTGCTGTAGAGTTACTGGCAAGAAAGTTCCCAGGTGAGTTTTTGTTGATCCCAGAGGTCTCCTTTGGTATGCATGGAGGAGTATTGATTTGTCCATGGTCCTGGGCAGAGGGCTCTGTCCCATCAGTGCTTAAGGGTCACTGCCAACACTGGGATAACTTCCCTTGTCCAGCTAAGTTCACGTCATCAGCCATGAGAAGCAGGGGTAGCTGGTAGTCAGCTCAGACTGGTGCCAAGTTTTGGGGGCAGATAAGCTGCTTTCCTGCTCATAGGATGAGCACTGGATCCCCCTTTGCCAGTTGCAAAACCTCTGGTTCCCTTCTCCATTACTTGACACAGTGACAGGGACTTGGGGGTAGCATCACTTGGTGTCAGTCACCAGCCCTGCAGCTCCTGTCCTGATTGTGTCAGTCAGGTTTTCCTTGCAAACCCCCGGCATGAGAGGGAATTGCCTGGAAGTGCTGCTGAACTCCTGTTTGCTGGTCTGGCAGAGGCTGCCCAGCTGTGGCCCTGTGTCATACCAGGTGTGCCATAGCTGTGTTGTGACATGATCCTGCAGGGAAGACGGAGGAGGAGTACCGGCATCAGCTGGGGAGCTACGGCATCTCCGGAGAGCTGGCCGTGCGTCCTGTGGCCAGCCTGTCCGGAGGTCAGAAGAGTCGTGTGGCCTTTGCCCAGATGACTATGCCCTGGTAATGTTCTCCCAAATGCTGTTAATTTTTTCATGGCTTCATCCCTGGAGTTTGCTTCGCTGGGGGGAAGGCAGGCATCCAGGGACTTCCTGCTACCCCACAGAAGCCTCATCCTTGGAGGTTTTTATGGAGAGGGAGCTGTCACCCTGGGGAGACTGTGTGGAAAGAGACAGGTGGTTTTCTCCCACTGCTTTGGGCTCACAGGGATGTGTCCCTGGGACTGGGCAGCACCAACCCTGGGGCCGGGCACATGCCAGTGGCTGTGGCTCTAAGCAGCTAAACCAGCAGTCAGGGTGCAGACCCAGCCTGAGCCTATTTCAGTGCATCCTCAGAGCTGTCTTCTCTTCCAGTCCAAACTTCTACATCCTGGATGAGCCAACAAATCACCTGGACATGGAGACCATTGAGGCACTGGCAAAGGCACTGAATAAGTTCCGGGTAAGGTTCTCCCAGCAACATCTCTTGTTTTTCTAACGCCTCCTGCAGCCTCCAGCTCAAGTTACTTGGTATCTCAGCCAGAGGTGGATGGTGAAATACCAGCAGTGACTTCAAGTTCAGGACAGCATTTGGGAAATGAGTCACATTTCTGCCTTAGCCATCCATCCTGGTGGTTTCTTTACTTGATGGCTTTGGCTAGGAGTAGGTGAGAGAGGCAGTACGGGCCCAGAGAGCACCTTGTCTGATCCTCACCTATACTCTGACCTCTCATGTGCTGGGTGCAGCTCCCAGCCCTGCCTTGGGGCTGCTCAGATCTTCCTTAGGCACGTTCTATGCCTGATCTCCAAAGACTCAGCCTCCAGACACCATTGTGATCAACCTGGATCTCACTGGTTGTTGCTCAGGTTGCGGCAGTTTTCCTGTGACAGAAAAGGTTAGCTGAGGCTGCTCAGGGCCTTACCCAGACACCTTTTCATTGTTACTGGCTTTGTGTGGATTTACCATCCTTGAAGTTGTTGGAGACCTGGAGAGCCAGTAACAAAGCTTGCACTTGCCTTCTGAGAGTGGAGATTAAATATGTTACTACTGCACATGGCTCCTTCATAGGTGATCAGTCTGTCCCCCTGAAGGGAAGAAAGGCTGGGATGTAAAATACTGCCAGTAAAATACTGTTAAGTTTTCCCTGGAGTGGATGGAAACCTGAAGTGCTGGGCACAGGCTAGACAGAGGCACAAGATCTCCATGCCACCAGTCCTGGGCCCTGGGTTGTGCTCCACTAAGTTCCCAATTTTCCCCTTTGTATATTGACAGGGTGGTATAATCCTGGTGTCCCACGATGAACGCTTCATCCGCCTGGTGTGCCAGGAGCTGTGGGTGTGTGAGAACGCCACCGTGACACGCATCGAGGGTGGCTTTGACCAGTACAGAGACATCCTGAAGGAGCAGTTCCGGAAGGAGGGTTTCCTATAAGGGAGGTGGGAGCCGGACTGCGCCAGGGGCTGGAGGCAAAGCTCAGCCACCTCGGCATCCACCCCAGCTGTGCCTGGCAGAGCGCCGAGGACGCTGCTGCCCACATGGACCGTCAGCCATGCCATCAAACTGCCACCTGAACTGCTCTCCCCTCCCGGGGCCGGGTGGAAGGACAGAGCAGGAGCAGGAGCCTGGTGTGCATGGCCAGGGGCTCTGTCACTGGCCGGGGCTGTGCCTGGCACTGGGCACACTTGGAAGACTGTGCCTGGAGCTGCTGCTGTGCCGAGAGGAGGGAAGGCAGAGCATCCTGACCCTCGGTTTAACTCTGTGCTCTGCAGGGCAGAAGAGCTGTTCTCCGTGTTTCTTCACTTCACCCTCTGCCTTTTTCTTTCTTTTCCTTGTTTTTTGTTTAACTGCCTGAACACTAGTCCGGCTCCATCACATGCCACTGTCCTCCCTGCTGCCTTGGAGGGAAACGAGGCGTTTGCTGCTAAAAGTGACCCCCGCCTCTTCCCCAGCCCCCCGATGCTGGGGCTTGCTTACGTCTGTAGTGCCGAGGGAGCCAGAGCCCGGTTCTCCCGGGTGTGCTCCCTGCTCCTTTCCCTTGTGCTGCTGCCGGTACCACCTTGCTGCCTGCCTTGCCTTTGAACCAGCCAGGGACTGGGCTGCCCTGCCCTGGGGTGGGCTGCCCGGTATCCCTCCCTGCCCACCCACACAGAGGTTGTGGTGTAAATAAACCCAGGACGCAGTGGGTGCAATGCTCTCCTTTCCTTCAGGGGCTGTGGGGCTTGATTTTGGAGAGGAGGAGGGGATTGTCCTCCTGTTGCCCCAAGCACAAGGCTGGTGAGGGGGAGATGCTTTCCATATGATTCTCTGAATTAAATGGCAGCTCTGTGGTGCAGGTGAGGCTGGGACCTTCTGGATAGAGTGTGCCAGTGCCCCACTGGGCAGTGGGAGGCCACAGGCCACCTTTGGGGACATAGAGCTGGTGTAAGGCTGGGGTTGGATATCAGTTCTGGAGGGTACTGGATCTTGTGGTTTGGGGGGGAAATGGGCTGAGGGTGAGCAGGAGGAAGGGGGCAGAGCTTAAAATTATATTGAGCAGGGAATGGGGATGTATTTCTGGGTGTCAGAGAGGAACTAGGAAACGCCAACAACTTTAGAAGCAACAGGGTAATACCCAGAAATAGTCTCAAAGGAATTATTAGGGCTCCTCCCAAATGGCAAAAAGGCCCCCAGCTGAAGTGTCTCCACACCAAAGCATGGGTAACAAGCAAGAGGAGTTGGAAACCATGGTGCAGTTAAAAACTATGACATTATTGCTATCAAAGAAAAAGATGAGTCACACAACTGGAACACTGCAATGGAGGGCTACAAGATTTCAGAAGAAGGGATGGGAAGGAGGGGCAGGGGTGTTGGACTCTCCTAAGGAAGGGACAGATAGTGAAGAGCTGCCTCTGAGTAACATCCATGAACAGGTTGAGAGCCTGTGGTTAAAAATCAAGGACAGGACCAGCAAAAGACAGCCTGTGTTTGGCATCTACTACAGGCTGCCTGGTCAGGGGGGTTTGGTGATATAGCTGCCTTGCTTCAGATACGTTGGTGACTTGGTGTATCTTCAGGTCCTGCACCCAAGTTGTTTATGAAGATTTGAAGAGCATTGGCCTTAAAATTGAGCTCTGCAGAACCCCACTAGTGACCAGTCACCAGTCTGATGTCACCCCATTCTCTATAACCTGACCCGTGAGCCTATTGCTCACCCGTTGCATGACATATTTATCCATCTGTCCAGAAGAATCCTGGGAGAGACAGTATTGAAAGCTTTACTGAACTCCAAATTTTGTATCAAGGTTTCCCTAGATCAACTATTTGAGTTACCTTTTCCTTAAAGGAAATTAAGATTCTCAAGCAGAACTTTCCCCTCGTGAACTTGTGCTGGCTGTGACTAATGCCTGCGTTGTCCTTCAGGTATTTTTCCATAACTCCCAGAATAATCTTCTCCATAATTTTACCAGGCACTAAAATGTGTCTGACAGGCCTATAGTGCCCAGGATCATCCCTCTTGCTCTTCCAGAAAACTGGGAAAATGTTTGCCAGTTTCCAGTCAAGTGGGATTTCTCCAGATTCCCATGGCAGTTCAAAAATCATTGAGAGAGGTCTCATGATGACATCCACCAGCTCTTTTGAGTATTCTTGGATGAATTCCATAAGGCCTCATACACCACCTCTATAAAGGGATTCAGCTAGAACAGCAGATCCTGCACAAGTTTGGGATTGACTGGGAGTTTGTCATTCTCACAGCCATGGTCCTCCAGCTCAGGGACCCCTAGAGTCCATCACTGGTGTTGAAAGCTGAAGTGAAGAAGGCATTAATCATCTCTGCCTTGTCTATGTACCTGCTGGTGGGGTGCCCATCCTCATCCAATAACGAGAAAATGTGAATTCTGGGGTGGCTTTTGCTGTTGACATATTAAAAAAAGAGGGACTGACTTTTTACACAGGCAGATAGGGATGAGAGAAGGGGGCATGGCTTTAAACTGAAAGAGGGAACACTTATATTGAACGTTAGGATGAAATTCTTCCCTGGAAGTGTGGAGAGGCAGTAGCACAGGTTGGCCAGAGCAGCTGTGGATGCCCCGGCCCTGGGGTTGTTCCAGGCCAGGTCGGACGGAGCACCCCGGTGGGGTGGGTTGCCGCCCCGCCCCCGGCGCGCGGGGACCGTTCGAACGCGGTGTTCCCCCCGAGCCCCAACATTCCATGAGCCGCGACCCCGCGCGGGCGGTGGGCGGTGCCTCGGCGTTGCCGTTGGAGGCGGCGGCGGGTCCGGGCGAGTCCAACCCGGCTGCGCTCCCGTGTTCGGTACCGGGAGAGGCGGACACTCACCGGCACCCCCCCGCACCGGGACGGTCGGCGCGAGGCCCCGCCCCCGCCTTCCCCGCCACCAGGTGGTCCCGCCCCTGCGGCCGGGGCGGCGCTCGAGCCTCTCTCCCACCGGCGGCGGGCACCGCACCGCACCGGGACTGCTACCGTCACCGGGACTGCTACCGGCACCGCCACCGGCACCGGCATGAGCGCCGGCGGGCAGCCGGCGGAGCCCTGCCCCCGCGGCGGGCCGTGCTCGGCGGGGAGCAGCCCCGTACCCAGCCCCGCGTCCCCGGCGCCCGAGGAGGTGAGCGGGGCAGCGAGGAGCGGATCGTGGTGGGGGGTGGCTGCGTGCTGGGCATCGGGGCTCCGGGGCCACCGCGGGCTGCGGGGGTGCCCTCGGGAGCGGGGGCGGTCGTCTGTGTGTGCGCGGAGGGGGGTGGGCTCGTGTGGCTGTGTGTGTGCGGGGGGGTCCCCCCTGTGTGTGTGCGGCGGGGGGGGAGTCCTTTCTGTGTATGTGTGTGCTTGGGGGGGTCCCCTCTGTGTGTGAGTGAGAGGGGGAAGGGGTCCCCTGTGTGTCTGTGTGTCCGGGCGGCTCCTCTCTCTGTGGCTGTGTGTGTACGGGGGGGTTCGCTCTGTGTGTGTGTGTGTG
>WAAE01006283.1:0-42801 GCA_013400495.1 Nicator chloris | reverse complement strand
GTGCGGGGCTGCCCCGGGGGGCGCTGGTGCTGCCAGCGGCGCCCGGCCCTCCCACCGCTCCCCCCGCGGGACCGAGCCCCGAGCGCGCCGGGCGCTGCCCCGGAGCGTCCCCCATCCCGGAGTCACCGCCCGTGGGCGGACATCCCGGCACCGAGCCCTCGAGCCTCTGATTCAGGCTCCGCCAGCGGCTGCCGGGCTCTGGGTGTCCCGGCATGTCGTCACGGTGTCGTCGCGTGTGTCCGGCCCTCCCTCCCTCACCCTCCTAGCGCCGCCACCACCCCGCCCGGGATCTGGGTTTAAAGGGAAGGGCTGCATTTGCCTCGGCGGATGATGAAGAGTTACGGGAAGGATGGATGTTTGGGTGACCTCGATATTCTGTGCTTCTAAAACTGCCGGGTGGTCCAGGGCTGCTGCCAGAGCTGGCTGTGATAACCGGCTTGGTTGGGATATCCCGGGAGTTTATTCCACTCATGGTGTTTGTTGCAGCCACTTCAGAAACGGCGGAGAACCGTGGAGGATTTCAACCAGTTCTGCACCTTTGTTCTGGCCTATGCAGGCTACATCCCGTACCCTGAAGAGGTAAGCAGGCTTGCACAGTGTTCCTTTACAAAGACACTGGGTCTCCTGGTCTCCCTGCCATGTGCGGGCTCAGCTCCTAATCTTAAAGAATCATGGATTGGTTTGGGTTGGAAGGGACCTTAGAGATCATCTAGTTTCATCTAGTGGTGCCACCCACTAGATCAGGTTGCTCAGGGCCCATTCAATCTGTCCTTGAAGTTTGGGTAGACACTGCTGGAGGGTCGTTCTCTCCTTACCCCAAATACCTCTGTGCTCTGGTCTCCCATGCTAATCCTTCATCTTCCCCTCTTGCCACTAGTATGTGCCCTGGACCCATGGAGGCAGCATGAGCCCCCAGAACAGCACGGGGAGCACTCAGGACAGCGATAGCTCGACCTCATCTCACTCCTCCGATGGCCACATCCCAATGGACAATAGGAAGAGCAGGAATGCTGTGGCCAGGGGGGCTGTGGGCAGTGGCCTGCTAATGAATGGCCCTGCCTTTTCCACCGCCTTCTACAATGTCCGGCCCCAGCAAATCAAACGGAAGAAACCACCAGCAAAGAAACGCATTTTGGAGCAGGAGGTGAAGAAGAGGGTGCCACTGAGTGCTTGGAAGGACTTTGGGGCAGAGCAGGATGGGGTGAAGCAGCTGGCTGCACTGGCAGGACAGCTGTCTCCTGTGAAAGAGGAGCTATTGGAGCCTTCCCTCAACCCGCCTGGGGACCCCCAGCCCAACTCCGTCCTGGAGAAGCCGATGATGGAGGAGAAGGACTTGATGTACGGAGCACAGGGAACTGAAAAGCCAGCAGATGATCCTCTGCTTAAGGAGCACGACCCCTTCTCTGGAGAGAGGAAAAGCCCTAGTCCCTGTAATCCCTTGGACCAAAGCACAGGGGAAGATACAAGCAGAGAGACCTCCCAGCTCAGTGGTAAGTGTCTGGGGGACTGCAGAGGGCCTTGTTGTGCTGCAGCCAGTGCCAAACATTGTCCCTCCCTCAGCTGGAGCCACCCTTGCTGGCCATAGGGAGGGCCTGTCGACAGCCCAAGCTTCTCCCAGCAAGAGGAATACTTTTGGGACCTGGGGGACTGAAGAGTAGAGGACAGGGAGCTGACCTGCCCTTTTGTACCTCTGTTCTGCAGAGCAAGTGATGCAGACCTGAAACAAATCTGAAGTGGGGTGTAGGGCTGCCTTAAGTCATCTGGTTTTGATTTTTTTTCTCTCTTTTTTCCCCCTTTTGCAACTTTAGCAGTCGAATTCACAGAAGTTCCCAACACCAAAGCAGAAGGTGAGTGGGGGGCTGTCCATTTAATACCAGTAGAACTGGCTGGTCCAGCCACAACCAGACCTGTAGCTGGTACGGTGGTGTCTGACCGGTGTCACTCTCTCCTTGAGCAGATGACGATGCCTGGGATCTGATCACCTGCTTCTGCATGAAGCCCTTTGCAGGGAGGCCCATGATCGAATGTAACGAATGCGCTACCTGGATCCACCTCTCCTGTGCCAAAATCCGCAAATCCAATGTGCCTGACATTTTCATCTGCCAGCGGTGCCGGGATGCCAAGCAGGAGATTCGCCGCTCGAACCGAGCTCGGACAGTGCCCCGCAAGCGCCTCGTTGACTGATGCTCCTGCAGAGCAGGAAGGATGGGGGTCCCTTTTTAACCTGAAGACTTAGACAATCAATGCACTGGCAGGGGAGGGGCTGGGACACAGGACCGGACTGTCCCTCTCACACCTCTAGCCCCTGTGAAAGCTGCCCTGCGTGTCCTCCCTGAGGATCATATTGGCCATAGAGCGCGGTTACCCCAGAAGTGTGCGGGGAATAGGAAGATGGTCCAGATGCTCATCCCTGTGGGTGGTGTGTTAGTGATCTCCTGGGGCCCCACATGCACTAACTGTTGGATCCCACTTCCTCCTCACAGCCCCTCCAAAGAGCCCTGCCCATGTGCCTTCTGCACTTTCCCTGGGGGATGCAGGCCCCGCTCCTGTCCTGGTGACACTCAGCCCCCACCTGCCAGTCCCCATGACTATAATTCTTAACTGGGTTCTTTCCTACTTGCACATCTGGTTACTGTGGGACCACAGCAGGGGGTAGGGTGTGGGACAGCCCCCTGTCACACAGCAGCCCCCAGGCTCGTCCCTGTGCCTATCTCCTCCTGTGGAAAGCCTGGGCCCCAAAAGTGCTTTATGTTTTTATAGTTACTTTGTATTATAGTTAATTTGTATTATAGTTACTTTGTATTATAGTTAATTTGTATTATAGCGAATTCTGGTCCTTGCCCTGTGGAGTGTGACTGGAGTCTTATGTATATAATAAATACTTTTGCCATAACAGTGGTGGCTTTGGCATAGGTCAGTTGATTCTCAAGAAGGTCTCTCAGACCTTAGTTCTCATGTCCTTTGGGGCCCAAGTGCTCCCCTGCTTCCCTTCTGCTGTGGCTGGGAGAGGACCTGATGTAGGGATATCTCTCAGCCTTGCTACTGCTTCTATTACATACACACCCCAGGTAAATCCCAAGCTGCAAAAACAACAGGAAACGAGCAGATCATTACATCTATATTTAATTTGGCAAAGACCACCTCCTCACACTGCTGCAGTTTACAGGGATGCTGCATTGGTAGGTCCTCAGGAGGTGCATGTCCTGGAGGACAACCTCTTCAGTGGGAATCATGTTCCAGAGCCTGCAGGCATCTCACAGGGAATGTCACGGATTATTCCACAGAAGCAGCAGATCTGATGGCTCAAGGAGGAAGGGTGTCCATGTGCCCTCGCTCTAACACTTAAGGCACGTCAATGTTTGGCTCAAAAGAAGAGTTTTGCTCTTGGGCTCTGACAAATCTTCCTTGTCTCTGTCTCTACTCTGGAGTGCAGTTAGAAATTAGTCCCGACAGCAATCAAGGTGCCAAAGGTTCCAGTTTTCTCCAAAAAATAAGCCTCTAACACAGAGATATAATTTGCTTCATATGCAGATCCAGAGGTATGCGGGCTTCCATCAGGCATGCTGTTGGGACATGTGGGGGATGCAGTGAGGGTGACAGGACAAGAAGGATCTGGGGGCTGAGTGCTGACCTGGCTAGAGCAGCAAGAAGGCACTGTTTGTGAGGACCCTTACCAAGCAGGGTCCTGCTGGTACAACTTTTCAGTTCCAAGGATGTGAACGGTTCAGGAACTAACTAACAGAACAGCAACTAACCTGGGTGTAACTTCTATGCTAGGGCACAAAGCTGGAGTTATGCAGCCAAACAAGTATCCAGTCGAGGTAGGCAGGCAGCGGTCTATTCCTCCTTGGCCCAGACAGAGCTGCCTGCCTTCTGCTCCAGGTGTGGAATCACCGCCTCCGTGTAAAACTTCTCCAGCTTGGGTACCGTCTTCCCCCAGAACTCTCTGTCAAACTCCACAGGGACTACAGCTGTCTCCTTGTTGGTGTGCACCACAAAGTCAGCCCGCTGGAAACCAGTGGTTCCCAGCTGGCACTGGACCTGGGTAAAGTAGGGATGATTCTTCTTCAGGGCATAGGAATCCCCATCCACCTCCAGGCAGAAGTCCTTGTCCTTGCAGGCCTCACGCACTGTCTTGTTCCTGTGCTTGTAGGGACACTTCACCTCCAGCAGCCCCAGGTCCTTCCCCGTGGCTGCATCCTTGATGATCCCATCTGGGCTGGCAGCAAGCCAGTTCTTCTCTGGGTGAATGAAAAGGCCACAGTCTTCCACTTGCACTGGCTTGCCCCCCTTCTGTGATTTCTGCTTGTAGGCCTCCACCGCCACCTTCTCATTGCGGATCCCCCAGGACATGGCTGGGGTCTGCACCTTGGAGCCAGAGCTCACCACTTCTTTTAGGTAGGACTTGGGCACCTCGTCTGTCTTGCTGTTAGCAAACTTGCTGTTGGCAATTTTGGGGGCTACAGAGGCAGTGATGCGGTTCTCCCGCCATTCATACCACTTGGGGTTTTCCCGCTGGCCCCGGGTCTCCTTCTCCACCCTCGGGATGTCCTGGCTCTTTACAGGGGGCAGGAACCGGTCACAGGCCTTGCTCAGGTCAGCCCCAGGCTGCTGCTTCTGTGGGCACAGGTCAGTTTTGGCAGGACCAGTGGCTCCCTTGGCATCAGGCACCTTCCGGGTTGTAGAACTCCTGGTGGGTGCTCTCCTCGTGTCCCCAGCATCTCCCTGTGCTCCGCGGGATGCTGTGGATCTTGGCTGAGCAGAGTCTGCCTTTGTCCCCTGCCCCTGTGTGGGGGTGGTAGCCTTGGCAGCCGAAGTGCTTCGGGACTGCCTCCCTGCAGCTGTGGTCTTGGCCCGGGTGGCTGAAGTGGAAGGCGGAGGCGCAGCGGGGGCAGTTCTGGAGGCAGTTGTGGCCGGTCGGGGGGATGATGTGCCAGCAGACTCCTTCCTGGGTCTCCCCATTGCTACAAGTCAGAGGATCTTACACTGTGGACATGGAATAAAGTTTAATCTTCACAACACTTATTTCCCGCTTTTTAGCCCTCCCTGCGCCTGCTCCAGAGCACACCGTGAACTAGAATAGTTCAATAGCCAGAACTGCTACTCTCACACCTTCCCTCGGCTCACGTGTCACCGTGGAACGGCAGCTGGCCCAGCTGGGGTGCTTGTTCTCACTCCCCTTGCTCGCACCCCAGCCCAGGCCGCCCCCAGGATAGGCCAAGGGCACAGCGGCCCCCCGGAGCCACCTCCGCCGGGACGCGGCAGCGGTGCCCGCAGGAGCCACATTTGCCCGGCGACCAGCCGCGTTCCCCGCGGGCCCATCCGCTCGCCCAGCGGGGGTGCCGGACAAGCGTGGGGGCGGGAACCCCCAGTACCACGCCGGGCATCCCACGCGCGCTCCGGGACCGCGGTGCGGAGCTGCCCCGGCCGCCCCGCCCGGTGCCGCCGCTCTCACCGCTCCGCCGCCGCTCCGGAAGCGCGTCCCGCCGTCACCACGTGCCGCAGGGGCGGCGGCCCGAGCGGTGCGGGAGGGAGGGAGGGGGGTGCGGGGCTGGGCGCAGCCGCCGGCCGAGTCCCCGGTCCCCGCTAGAGGGAAGCAGCCGCTCGGCCATTCGCGCCGCGGGATCTGCCTGGGCATGCCCGCTCCGCTCCGGCCTGACAACCCTCCGCCTTCCCCCGCATCACGCAGCCCCCGGGACCCCCGAACATTTTACGCCGGGCTGGGCCAAACCCCGCAGCCCCGCCCGTGGGCAGGGGTCCGAGCCTGGCCACCGCGTAGCCCCTCCCCGCCCGTGGCAAGGGTCCGAGCCTGGCCCTCGCATACCCCATCCCTGCCCGTGGGCAGAGGGCTGAGCCCCTCGAGCTCCACTGTCAAGGGACCGGCTGACCTGACGGGACTCCGCCGAGCCCCGATGGCCCAAGCTGATCTGAACTTCCACGTCCCACCGCGAGCAGACGTTCGGGAGAAGGGCACGGAGCTAGAGCGGCGATACCCACCCTGGAGCACCCGCTGTGTGCCTGTGCTGCCGCGTGAGGAGGGTCCCGATGCAGGGGTGGCACAGCACCGCCGAGACAGCCCCACCCACCTCTCAGCCTCACAAAGGCCTTGGCCACCGTGGAGAAAGCAGGGGCAGGCGTCACCTGCACGGGAGTTTCGGGTTTCTCAAATCCAGGCAGTTTCGTTTTCTCCAGAGAGCCTGGCGCCACCGAGAGAGGGAGGCTGCCACGATAACCCCACGGGCCCACCCAGCGGCTGGGAAGCCCTGTAATGGTTCCTTCCCGAAAGCAAATCCAGCAGCCACCAGCGTGTGGCCTGGGTCTGTGTCAGAGCCAGCCCCACAGGGGCTTCCAGCCCCTCCATCTACCTCTGCCAGCATCCTGGGAAGATTTCAGTTAGGCATGCTGAAGTCTGGCACCATTTCCAGCCCCTCTCCCCAAGGATCCCAGATGTCTCCACCAGCCATCTCTGTCTCTGCTGATGTGTTGTTTCATTTCCTCTCTCCAGGCCCTCTGTAACTCCCTACAGCTGGGGAGACCAATATTACTCAGGTTAAGCCAAAGCCTGATTTTGACCAGAAACACTACTGGTACCTTCCTCCTCCATGGCTACCCATCCTCAGGATTTGCTTTAGTTCTTGTTTATTAAGGAGCAGCTAAACAGGACGCCCCAAGCCTTCTGCCTGTGCAGTCTTCAGCGGGGTCTGAGGAGCTGCAGCTGCATTGAGCACAGTTGCTGCCAGCCTGGGTTTTGGTTTATTTCCCAAAATAACTAAACTCACACTAAATTCACGGGGCTTGTCGGAGACTCGGGACCTGAGAGCATTTGTGACATGTCTGTGCCCCCTCCAGCAAGCCCTGTCAATGGGTGATAATTCAGCTCAAAGAACAGGTGATTTGGGGATAAATACCCAGCTCCTGATTGGTCCCCTGGGTTGTGCTGCTGATGAGGTGTTACTGGGGTGTGAGGATGCTGAATGGAGCCGTTGGGCTAAACTGGGCCTCTGATTGCAGAGTTTAACACATCTTAACACTCTGCTGAAAAGTAATGCCAAGCTCTCCAGGTCTATTTGTGTCTGTCATGAACTGCTGTAGGAAAGCTGTGACAGTGCAGGGCAGGGACACAAACACCTGCTGATGCTGGGAGCAGCTTGGGATGGAGCCCTTCTGAAGGTTGCCAACATGCTGGGGGAGACCCAGCTGTGCTCCCAGCGCTGCACATGCCGTTGTTATTCACCTGCTGTCATGCCAGGCCCAATGTCTGACGCTGTGGGTTGGCCAAGCTCCATCACCCCGGCTGGTGGCACTGAACCAGTGCTCACATTTGGACGCTTTTCTTCGCCTCAGCTTGGCCTAGAAATGATATCTCAGAGAAAAATCAAAGCTTGTGGGGTTTTTTTCTGGGACTGGAGTGACTGTGGCGCTTGCGGGGATGATGGGAACGGGAGTCCCATGCATGTCACAGGCTGTGTGGATGTGTTGTGGTGTTTGCAGGGCCTCCAGCAGCTCCCAGATCTGTCGGCTGTCACGGAGGATAAAATGGATTAGCATCCTTCTCCTGTGGTCATAAAGGAGAGGGAAGGGGAGCAGCTGCACACTTCAGCTCTCCTCTCTGCACCGGGAGGGGAAGTGATACGCCATGGCACATCTCACATGGGGGAGGGAATGGCTCAGAGTGCTCTAGCAAGGGCCCCAGGGATGTACAGAGTGCCTCTTGGCCAGATAATTGTTGACTAAAGCTCAGGGTGAGGGGTCAGGAAGGAGGAGTGTCTCACACTACCATGTGCAGCAAAGGGTGTCTTCCACTGAGATTTCCCTCCATTGCTCCTGCTGTCACCTGTGAAACCCGTGTCAAGGAGCTGAAGCCGCAGTGGCATATGGGTCAGCCCAGAGGTGAGATCTAAAAATACAGGCTGAGGACTGGGGACTGCTCCCCTTGTGGTGCTGCTGGATTGTTCTGCCCCAGTTTGTGTCTGGACTGGCTCCAGGTTCAGTGTGGCTGTGATGGTGGGTTCTGTGGTGCAGGAGGTGGGGGGGACTCCTCTCTGTGTGCTCTATAAAAAGCTGCAGCAGCACAGTCCTATCTATAGCACAGGGAGCTGCCTGGGAAAGGCAGGGCAGGGATTAGCCCAAATCTGATGGATTTCTCTGGTCCTGCTTGGGAATGTGGAGCTGTCAGTGGCTGAGGGATTCCCAGTGTGCCAGGGGCTGTGAGATCTCCCTGCCAGCAGACATGTCCTGACTTTGCTGGGATTTCCTGACTGTCTGCACCTTCCCCAGGGGGGCTTGTTGTCACACTTGTCACCCAAAAGCTGGGCTGTCCTTGAATCCCCCCTCTTTCCTGCTCCTCAGGGCTATGATTTCACTACAGCACATGGAGGCTGATGAGGAAAGCCCAGTGGTACCCCAGGGCATCTGGGTTTGAGGTGGATATTGAGCATCTACCTGCTCCCAGTCTTTTGTTAAGGTCTCAGGGCAGCTGAGACCTTTCCTAGTGAAGCTAGGTTGTGACACTTGTGGCCACCATGATTTGTACTGGAGAGTTCAGGTGGTTGATGGGGGCTATTTTGTTTCATGATCCGTTGAGGGGGCACACAGGGGGTGGTTACATGTCCCACTTAGATAAATCCCATGGTTTTTCTTGCTGCAGCAGCACGAGGGGTCTCACCAGTTCCCTAGTTTGCCTGGACATTGCTATTCTGTGGGTACAGAGCAGCCCACAGCCATGGACCCTCCTCTTGACTTTTGCCTTCCACTGTTGGCTGTCCCCTGAGACCCCCAGCGTTCCCCGTGAGAGCATCCCCGCTCTCCCCCCAGGGTGCCGGTATAGGGAGTGTGTCTCTTTAATGAGGCTGGGCTTGGAGCAGCTCTGCTGCTGGCACAGGGAGTGAGGGATGGAGCGAGGGCGGTGAAGGAGCCAGTGCCAGAGAGGGAGCCTGCAGCAGGGAGAGGCGGGGAAGGACCGCTCATCCCCCGGGTACTGCAGCCACCCAGACACAGGGACAGGGAAACCGATCCCCAGGGAAGAGGGCTCTGCAGAAGGCAGGGAGCCAGCGGGTGCTGAAAGGAGCCTGCAGCCTCTGTGTCATCCTCATCCTCCTCCTCCAGGTAAGGACCAGGGGCAGGCAGGGCAGGGACCATGGTGGCCTGGGACCCTGAGGGTGTCCCGCAATTCCTCGGTGTCCCAGGGTTGTGCATCTACTGTCAGGGAAGCTCTGGGTCATAGGAGGGGTGAGAGGTGGAGATGAGACAGCAGGGCCACAAAAGTGCTGAAATCACCATCCGGCACGGACCGGACAGGGCTGGCTCCAGTAACTGCTGGGAACATGCTCCGGGTTATCAGCAACCGGTCCCTGGCCCATGCCACAGCTGTCCTGTGGTGGAGGACACTGGGACCCTTCCGTGAGGCTGCACTGCCAGGATTTGCCCTTGTCAGGGGAAATCCACGGGGCTGAGACTTTTCTTTTCGGGGATGCCTGTGTTAGGGTGCATTGAGGGCAAGTAACTCCTGTTCTCTGACACAAGGATGAGTTTTTCCAGGGGTTTTAGTGGCTCTGGGGAGGTAAAAGCAGCAGCTCAGCTCCTAGAGGTGGTGGTCCTGGATGTGGTGTTGGAGTCAGGGTGTGAGTGCCAGCTTGCAGGCGCGTGTGCAGTGGACTCTGCTCTCTGTTCCCACGCCCCAGCAGACAAAGCACCACAGGCTGGAGACAGTCCTTTGTCCCACCCAGCAATTCCTTTCCCCTTCACTCCTCTTTGGGCTCTGCAAAGTAGTGTGTTCCATGGGTAGAGGGCAACAGCACCATCACCGCCTGCCTCCATGGCCTTCTCAATGCCCCGGGAGTTGGGATGGATCCTGCTCTCCTGCCTTTGTGCCCCGTGGGATGTCTCGCAGGGAGGGGGGAGGCCAGGGAAGCAGGGGGTAATGCATTTGAGCAGCAGGGGCAGCAGTGGCTCCTAACTCCAGGCACTCTTGCAGAGGCTTGGGTTCCTCTCCTTCCATCCTTTCTCTTGAACCTGCCTGTGTATCTGTCACCAATGGAAATTTCCGCTGGGTTTGCCTGTGTCGAGTTTGGCCTCTTCCTTCCCCTGGACCATGCTGAACCCCGGCTTGGGCAGCTGTTGCTGCAGCAGGTGAAACTGACAACTCCCCAGGCAGCTAAGGGAGGTCCACGGGGCTCAGGCACCTGCCTCCCTGCAGCAGCCTTGCTGGAAAACTCAGCCTGCCCACAGGCGAGAAGAGAAACATTGATTTATTCTGACCTAGGGAAGAGTCAGCTCCTTCTCGCCTTCACAGACAGTTTTTAGCTGCCAGCACAGAGAGCTACCCCCAGCCTGCTGTAGCCCTTTTATATTGGGGTTGTTGCTGGTTAAACCAGCTCCTGCAGGGAGTAGGTGGAGGAGAGGAAGACGAGGGCTATAAAGGTACTGGAAAGCATGCTGGGGATGGGGAGAGGGCTGGGGACCTGTTGGTGATGCCACGCTGGCATCTGGGGACAAGCTGCTGCCCCAGGGAAAGAGGATGAAGAGGCTGGGGTGAGGACCATCAGGCCTGGTTTTATTCATTACCACGGGGCTTAGAGCAGCCAGCACAAACCATGGCAGGACCAGATGGGGCCTGTTTACTCTGTGAGGGTAAATGTAAAGAGAAGTGATAAAAAGCAGCCAGGACAGCTTCTCCAGTAAGTCCTTGGTAAACAAGCTGGCAGTGACCCGGCTGACAGGTGGCACGGCAAATAGTGGGCACGTTGCTGAGCATTAAACTGGGTGCCTTGGGAACAAATTAAACAGCTTTGGGGAGAAATACATCTTTAATGCCTCAGCATGGCTGGGTTGGAGGATGATCTCCAGATCAGGATGGTCTCCAGATCTCATCTGGGTGCTATGGTCAGGGCAGGAACCAGCTGTTGATGTTCCCAACTGTGGAACTAGAAGTGTGGAGAAACAGCAGGCTGTGCATGGACTCTGTGCCACCTCATGTGCTGGGAGCATAGTTTGGGGGGTGCAGCAGTGCCTGCAGCATCCTGTACAGAGGGTGGAGTGTTGGTCATGATGGGGCGTGGTTGGGTGGCCAGGATCTGCCAGCATAACCCTGCAAAGCCAGCTGAGCATGTAAACGGCTCTCCTCTGGTGTAATGGACTGATTTTCCTGGGATGCAGCCACGTTTCTAATGCACTTCTGCGCTTCTCCAAGGCTCCCTGCTTTGTGCCAGCTGAGAGTTTGGTCCCGGTGCTGCCTCCAAGGATGTAGCCCTGCTCCGCTTTCAAGGATGCTCTGTGAGAGGCACTGTGTGTGACCACATGCCGAGGGCACCCCGAGCCTCCCATTACCAAAGCTCTTACGAGCTCTTCCCAGGATGAAGGCCACTGGAGTGGGGGCACAGATGGCTCACTTGTACCTGGCTTTGTCCTTGCCCCGGGCACGTTGTGTGCTGGAGCACCAGCACATGGCGTGGGGCAGGGGCCTTGCTGCTGCTGGGTTACGGGCGCTTGGGGTAGAGCAGAGGTGCAGACCCACGTGTGGGGCAGACCTCATGCACACTGTCCACAGATCCACACAGCCACAGCTAGCTAAGGCTGACAGGAATATTTTACACAAATATTTGATGGCACAGGGTGGGCTGATGTTGGAGAGATCCCTTGACTCCAGACAATTATTTGTGATGCTGCTCCTGGGTATTTTTCCCAAGGGGAAAAGAGGTGTGGAGTGGGTTGGTGCCATGGCTGGAAGGCATCCCCAGCCACCTCTCTTCCTGCCAAAATGTGGGACCCCAGACACATCCATTTCTGGGCAAAGAAGGTGATGATCATCCACTTGTCAGGCTCCACCCTGCAGTGCATTCCTCTCTGTGCTGCTCTTCCGTGCAGCACTGACCTTGTTGTTAATTATTAAACCCCCAGCAAACACTGCTCACTGCTTTGTCCTAGTTACACTGTGGGCTTCTCACCCTTCTGGTTGGCTTTTTTTTTTTAACAAATTACCCTGGTAACCTCTGTGGATGAATGGAGATGGGAGCAGCAGATGCTCCTCTCCCAACCAGTGCAGGAGACAGCCTGGAGAGGCTCTGGAGCTGCTCTGGGGTGGCTGAGAGATGGGCTGCATGTGGTTGGCCATTATCCATTCTGTCCAGGAGTCCCTCCTTGTCTGCCAGGGCTTGGGGCTTGCATGTAAGCACTGCCCAGAGGAGTGTTGTTGCCCTGTCTGTGGGCTCCTGTGACTCCAGACCTGGTTTGCAGGTGGGCCGGGCTCCAAGGAGAGACCTGGGTCCAGGTCCATGTGTTCTGTGGATGCTGAAGAGCAGCCTGGGATGTGGGAGGGCTGGAGACCTGCTCCCTCTTGCAGGCTGGGCAGATGGAAATGGCTTGTGGGCAGAAGCCCCTTCCAGCAGACTCTGACCCTGAGCATCTGGTGCCTGCCTTCCCTCTGCTCACAGCTGCCCACTGAGGGACCATGCCAGGCCTCTACACCCTCTTGTCCTGGGAGGCTCTGCCCCTGAAGAGCTCCACGGTGAAGGCTTGTGCCAACGGATACTCCCTGAGCATCAGTGCTCACCTCATGTACACCAACCCCCATAAGGAGCCTGTGGAAGGTAAGGGAGGGCTGTCAGGTCTAGCAGGGACCCAGGCTGCCTGCACAGCCCCTTAAAAGCCCCTGTGCTGGAGAGCATCCTGTCTCCAGCCCACCTGTGTCCCAGCCCCCAAACCTTGCTCAGTTTGGGGAGCAAAGATGGAGGCCAGCAGAGGTGGGGCCACTGTCACACACTGTGGGCAGGAGGAGCGTGACACTGAGCAAAGAGATTCCCACCTCAGAAGAATAGAAGGATTTCACCCCCCCTCTGGGTTAGCGAGGCTCTGGGTCGCTCCTGTATCTCACTCGCATGCGTCTGTCGTGCTGCCAGTCAGACAGGCCCTCAGCAGGGCTCCCATGGGCTGTTCCGTGCCACAGCAATGGCCATGCCGGGATCTGCCTCGGGGCTCTCTTCTGCCTGCAGGCATCTTCATCTACCCGCTGGAGGAGTCGGAGGTGGTGGCCGGCTTTGAGGCAGCAGTGGGCAGCCGGCGGGTGACGTTCCAGGTGCAGAACCGGCACCGGGCGCAGGACTGCTGCCTCCAGTGCAGCCCCAGCCCCGGCCGGCTGCGCCGCTGTGCCCGTGGTAAGTGCCGTGGCAGGGGTGGTGCTGTTGGGTGTTCCTGGCCAGAAGGCTCAGAACGGGCAGGGGGGCAGTGTGGGGGGATACGAGGGGCTGAGAGCCCCTACCAGGCCACCCCAGTGCCTGGTGGGTTGCTGGGGCTGGAGATCTCAATGTCTCCTTTCCCATCCCTCCACCTCTTCTGGAGCTCTGCCATCATTTGCACAGCCTTCGTAACACCTGTGCTCTGCTGTCACCTGTGGGAGCAATTTGGGCCACTAATGACCTCCCCTGCAATCCCACGTGCCTCGCTGACCTCCCCACATCCCTCATCCCTCTCCTGCCCAGGCCACCTTGTCTTGGATGAGGACGTGGAGCGCTCCACCTTCATCATTGTCACTGGCACACTGTGCCCATCGGAGAGCCTGGCTGTAACCCTGAACACTGTGCAGGAGCTGCCCACGCTGCCAGACGGGGCCCTGCGCCTCCTCCTGCCCCCCATCCTCACGCCCCACGTCCCTGCCGACCCTGAGAGCGAGCCGGCAAGCTTGTGTGACGACAGGTTGGCCCTATGGTGATTTTCATGGCTTCCTCAGTCTCTGCCATCCCAGGGGGGTGATGCCAACGCTGGGCGAGCAGGGTAGGGGGGCAGGAGCCATCACCCCCTCTCCCCTTGCAGCCCCACCAGCTGTTTTGGGGGGCCAGGTGCCCGGAGCCAGTCACCCACTGTGGTGCCTGTGGAGAGCGTGGATGTCTTTCGGGGACGAGCCTACAACCCTTTTCCTTACGAGTTCACCTTCGAGCTGCTGGTGAAGGGCCCCTGCTTGCTGGCAGGTAGGGAGAGTGGCTTGAGTGTTATCAGGTGATTGTGTAAAACCTCCTCAAAATGTGGGTGATGTTTCCTGGTCCCTCCCTTCTAGGAGGATGTGAGGGCCTGTTCCTGGGCAACCTCTTGCATTCCCTCCAGGTGAAGAAGCCCTTTTCCCACTCCATCCCTGGGGCTGGGACCCCTCAAAGTCACCCTGCCTGTGCCTTTGGGCAGCTCTAGGTCAGCAGCCTCCTTCCCTGGGGTGATGTGATGCACTGGGGAGAGGATGGGTGAGGAGAGGAAGATGGTTGATTAGTGGGGATGTGCTCCTTTGCTGCTGGCCCAGTCAATCCCATTCGCTCTGCCACTGCTGTGGGGCCTGGTGGCTGGGGGGCTGAGGAGGGGGTTTGGGAGAGACTTACCTGCTGCCTTCCCTTCTCTGCAGGGTTGGAGAGCCCATCACATGCCCTGAGAGCTGATGCCGACCCCTGGGCCAGTTCTGCCACCACCACCTGTGTCACCCTAGCAGAGCCCCACCGCTATGACAGGGACCTGGAGATCATCCTCTACCCCTGTGGTGAGGGGACATGGTGCCCTTGGAGGGTTTGAGGCATCACCCCAGAAACACCCAGAAGATCCACCAGCCCCTTGCAGCACAGGGTAGCTTGAAACCCTCCTGTGCCCCCCAGAGCCCCACAGCCCCCACCTGGTGATTGAGGATGGCACCATGACATACCCTGAGTATGAGGCGCACATCCGGAGCCGCCGGGATTACATGCGGATTGCCAGGAAGGACAGCAGCGGCGAGAGACAGGTGACAGGGCACAGCTCCTGCTGCCCCAGCCAGGAGGAAAGGGGGAGGTGGTGGGATGGGGGTGAGGAAGACCTCGGTGTGGCCCAGAGGGTGTGAGAAAGCCTCTGATCTGCCTGCCTTGCAGGTGGCTTTCGTGCAGAAGCGTTTCCACAAAGACATCTTCCCCAACCCTGTGCTGATGCTGAACTTCTGCCCGGCTGTGGAGGGCGTCCCTGGGGACCTGCAGAGTGTCACCCGTGAGATCCTCTTCCTCATTGACCGCAGCGACACCATCAGTGGCCCTGACCTTGACAAGGTCAAGGTGAGGCACAGCCATGGGTCCAGGGATGCTCCCTGGGTGGCCAGCCTTTAGCAGCTGTCCCCGGTCCCTGCTGTCACCTCAGGAGGCTTTGCTGGTAGCCCTGAAGAGCGTCCCATCAGGAACACTGCTCAACCTCGCCAGCTTCGGCGCTGACATCAAGCCGCTCTTCCCATCCAGTCGCCTCTGCAGCAACGTGAGTATCACAGGCAAATCCTGGGTGTCCACTAACCCCTCTTTGTCCTCCTCCCAGCTCCTTGACCTGAGGTGGGGGCTGGTGAGCCGGGGGACCGCTGCAAGGCCGGCTCTTTGTGCTGGCAGGAGATGTTGCGGCGTGCCTGCGAGCACCTCAGCGGACTGCGGGCGGACCCTGGTGGCACCAACCTGCTGGCAGCCCTGGGCTGGGCACTGGCACAGCCCCTCCACCACGGCTACCCTCGCCAGCTATTCCTCTTCACCGGTGCGGCAGCGGGCAATGCAAGCAGGATCCTCCGGCTGGTGCGCAGGCAGGCCAGCGCCGTCAGGTACGGCACCAGCACTGCGGCAGGTCTTGGTGTTCTCTAAATCCTCTGTGCTGTTCCCACTGATTTCTCCTTGTGCAGCCTCAAATCTTACCTGCGTCTTCCCCAAGGGTGTCCTTCACCCACTGCGTGCCTCAGCCCGTCGGCTCAGACCTACCTGGGGTGCTCCAGCCCAGCACAGAGCCAGGGCAGCACTGGCTGTCAGACGCCCCTGCCCATCCCTGCTAAAGGGCTCACCACTGGGTTTTCCATCCCCTGGCCCCAGCCCAGCTGTGGTTTTCCATCCCCTGGCTCTCATGCAGGTGCTTCACCTTTGGCATGGGCCCGCGGGCCTGCCGGCGGCTGCTGAAGGCCATGGCCAAGGTGAGCCGGGGCCGTGCTGAGTTCCTGAGTCAGGCTGAGAGGCTGCAGCCCAAGGTAACACCCAGGCAGGGGCATGGGGGACACTGGGGACACTGCCGTGTCTGACACTGTCTCCACTGCCCACCCCAGCTGATCAAGTCCCTGAAGAAGGCGATCGAGCCAGCCATCAGCGACATCACCATCGATTGGTACGTCCCTGACAGCATGGAGGCTCTGCTCTCGCCCACCGAGCTCCCGGCCCTCTACCCCGGTGACCGCCTCATCAGCTACTGTGTCCTGTACAGCATCGCCCGCTTCGGTGACAGGCGGCCACCGGTACGACTGGCACTGGCCTGGGGAGGATGGCATGGTCCCAGCGCTACTGGCTGCTCCCCCAGCTGGGGGGCTGATGGTGGTGTCCCCTCTTTCTCCTAGGGCCACGAAGGGGCTCGCCAGAGCTGCTGGGGTTCAGCCTTTCTCTCCCAGCAGGAAGTCCCCAGTCCTGGGGAGAGCCACCAGCCACCCCAGAGCAACCCAGGAACTGGGGGTGCCTCCCTGGAGCTTTTTGCTGGAAGTACAGAAGTGTCAGAGCGGAGTGAGTGGGGTCCAGAGCTGGGGCAGGGGGCAGTCGTGGGAGCCATGGGCTGACGGTGTGTGCTCATCCCACAGGTATTGATCCTGTTTCTGGGGGAGACATCTGGAAGCGGATTTACCAGCCCTCCTACATCCAGGAGCAGTATGTCCTGACACACTGTTCTGTCAGCACTGACCGCAGCCAGGGGCTGCTCTCCCGCAGCTCCACCAGCAGCGAGTCCACTGGCTCCAGGGATGTGGCCCCCGAGGGTGGCTCCTCGGCTCCTGGTGCTGATGTCACCTCCCAGCAGGGCCAGAAGAGCCTGTCCCTCTGCGAGTCCTCCACCAAATCTGCCCCGCTGCCTTCTGCCCCAGCTGGCACCAAGGTGAGGATGGCAATGAGGTGCAGGGGCTCATAGTGTGGGGGTTGTTCATGGATTAACTGGAGCCTTGCTGCCCTGTTGTGTCCAGGCATCTGCCCCCTGGGCTGGGAAACAGAGTGCTGTAGCCTGGATTTTAAGCAAGGATCAGCAATGGATGCCAAGAGGATGTTCCTTGGGTGGTTTTGCCCTACTGAAGTGGGACAGCTGGGGACCAAGCAGCTGGTCCCTTAGTGTCCCTGGCCAACAATCAGCTGAATGTCTAACAGACCCCTGAGCCAGCTCAGTGACGCCTTAAGGCTGCAGAAACCAAATGAAAATAGCTGGGCTGGCATCACGTAACAAATCTGTTCAGCTGGAGAGGAAGGGCTGGCTGGCTGGGCTTCAGCCTGGCTCCTTCAGCCCTCAGCCAACACTGCCAGATGCTTCATTAGTGATGGGCCACATCCCTGCTTCTTCATACCTGGGTATAAAACCCAGCTGGGTCACTGAGATGGGGAAAGGCAGCTGCCCTGGTGACGATGGCCTCAAGGCTTGGTGAGACCAGCTGTCACCCTGCACCAGGACATGCTCCTTCCCAAAGGCACGGCTTAGGTAACCCTCTCCTGTCACACAGCAGCACAGCTGGTGACCTTTGCTGCTGAAATGTCAAGCGTAAGTGATTTCCCTGCAGAGTAAATGATCCTCCCAGCTCCCTGCTGCCAGGGCAGGAGGTGGCATGGGTGCCATTGCCCTGACATGGCTTTTGGGAAAGCATCTCAATGCAGGGACATCACTCTGCAGTTGGGAATGCATCCCATTGTAACATCATCCAGCCTGAGTATCCTAGTTAACCTCACTTCTGCATACACACAAATCCCTGGTAACTCCAGCACCAGCCTGAGTCAGTCCCCAGGGACATTTGCTAACTCCTGTGTGGGTGCTTCCCATGTCTGTGGTGCCAGAGCAGCATCCCTGGGAGGCAGCTGGTGCCAGCCTGCAGAGCACTGGGGCTGACGAGAGCCAAGGCTCCAGCCAGCAGCCGGAGAGGTGCAGGTGCCTCATCGCAGCTCAGTGCAATCTGGGCTCTGTGCTGGGCTTGCCAACAACCTCGTCCCCACCGCAGGTGACAGTGGCCCTGAGCACGGAGGAGCTGGCACGGCAGAAGAAGATGCTGGCACGTGCTGCCCTGGCTGGACGCAGCTTCTCCACGCCACACGGGGAGCTGGATGCCCATCGGCTCTGCCAGGCCCTGGAAAAGGTGTCACAGAAGAGGAACCAGTCCCTGGAGGGGCGGCTGGATGAGCTGGGACCCCAGCCACAGCAAATGCAGCCCAGCGCAGTGGAGTCAAGTATGTGCTGGCTCTGCGGACAAGGGCGGTGGGGGTGGAGCCAGGTGCCCCTGCCTTGCTGAGCCCACCCTTTGCCGTTGCCCAGATAACCTCCTCTCGCCCACCCACCTGGACTGGGACATGCTGGTGGAGCCTTCCTACCTCTTCAGTGCCTCGCCAGTGCCCGAGCCAGGGCAGCCCAGCCTGGGTGATGCCAGCATGCCCCTGCGCTGCCAGGTGGTGATCCACGGTCTGCGAGCCGGCAAGCCGGTGTCCTGGGAAGTGACAGCCTCGCTGGAGTCACTCCTGCAGCCCCGGGAGGGGCCGGGCAGGGAGGACCCGCCGCGGCGGGTGGCCAAAGCCTGCGACAAGCCACTGCACCGCCTGGCAGCGCGCTCTGTCGTCCGGGACAATGAGAACGTGGCACAGCGGGAAGCCAAGCTGGAGCAGGGTGGGTGCTGGTGCGTCTCCCCGGTGCGGCTCCGGCATCCCCCCTGCTCTAACGGCGTTGCTCCGGGCAGGTTTTGCCCGCCGGTTCCGCCTGAAAGCCGTGCAAACCAGCAAAGCCTGCAACGTGCCTTCCCTCTTCACCCGCCTGGTGCCCGTGGACGGTGCCACGCAGGCAGCCTTGCCCGCAGCCCCCGAGGTGTGGAGCATAGGTACGGACAAGGGCCTGGTGGGATGGGGAGGGGGCAGCAAGGGCACTGAGGGTTGAGGTGGCATCATCCCTTGCAGCTGGCTCAGCCAGACGGACACGAGCTGCTGCAGCAGAGAACTGGCACCACCGGAGCTCCTCAGCAGGTCAGGGGCAGCAGCAGGATGTAGAGGAGCAGGATGAGGCCCCTGGCACTGCAGGTACTGACTTAGAACTTTATGTCAACTTTGCTCCCCAGGGATCTGCACTGGGGTCTCTGGAGACCTTCAGCTGGTGACTGTGTGGGGCTGGTTCTGCCTAGGATGCTGTGGATATCTGGACAGAGTGGGGAGGGGGGCGTGGGAGGATATTATAGCAGCCCCTGAGAGCAGCTATGAACCGTGAGGGACCCTGGCGCCCCACAAGACTTTGTTCTTTTGCAGAGCGAGATGAGATTGCCAGGTCTGCAGGCAGCATCTCCTCCCCTACCTTTGGCTGGGAAAAGCAGAACTACTCAAATGGTGTGTCCAGGCTGGAGGGGGCCAAGGGCTGGATGAGGGTGGGAGATGGGGTACCCTCAATACCCTGCCACAGCTGGAGCATCTACTGTGCCCTCAGTACCCAGGGCACATGGGCTGAGATGCCCTCCTAGGGACTGGGCAGTGGGACACACCTCTGGGTGCATCATGTTCCCACTGTGCTTAACTCTTCTCCCTTGCAGGACCTCCATCCAGCCCCTCCACCACCTCCATGGGCTCCCAGAAATCCACAGAGAGCATCGCAGGCTCCAGGTGACACTGTGGGATAGGGGGATGCAAGGGACCAAAAAATGGCATGTTGTGGGGAGAGGGGGACAGTGCCACATTTTAGGAACTGCTGGTCTCATGTCCCCTGACAGCTTCTGCAGCGTAAGTGGGGGGGGGGGGTTGGCGCTCCAGCCCCTTCCCTGCAGCAGTTTGGTGTCCAGCTGCCTTTCAGGAATTCCTCCCAATCCTGTTACCTTGTCTGTGACCCCACAGGTTTAGCCTGAGCAGGCGCAGGGGTCCCAGCCTGGTGCTGCGCCCGCAGTGCCTCAGCCCAGAAAGCGAGTGCTCCAGCAACCACGCGAGCCATGACTACCTCCCGCTGGTAAGGACCTGCTGCTCCCTGTCCCCAGTCCCCATCCCAGCGGGCAGACCTGCCCTGCTGGGTGCCAGCTGAGCCACCCAGGTTATGCTCGGCAGCACGAGCAGCAGAAGATGCTCCCAGTAGGTGCTTGCTCAGCCCCGCTGCATCCTTAAATGTCTCTGCGGATCTTGGCTGGCTTTTGGGGGGGCATTAGACAGTCCCTGTGCCCCAGGGACATTCCTGCAGTCCCCAGTGCTTGGTGCTGTGGTGGGTCTGCACCCCTGCCTGCCCCTCTCACTCGTCTGTCCCCCCTCCTTGCAGGTGCAGCTGCAGCAAGCCCTGGGGCCGTTCCAGCTCACCGAGAGCTTCTCTGAAGTGGTGCAGATCCCCCTGGACCGCCTGCGCCGGGCCTCCCCCTATGCCTCCCACCGTGCCAGCCTCAGCCCCGTGTCCCCAGGGGCCAGGAGCATGCCTGAGGCAGGACCCGGGGCTGAGGATGGTGAGGAGCCCATCACAGCCCCGCAGCCCGGCTCACCCCCGTCTCAGAGCACTTGCTCCGAGGTGCCCAGCGCAGCCGTGTGGGCGCAGGCGGACAGTGGGCACGGCTCCGAGTCCGACACCGGGCCCCACTCAGCTGCCCCCTCTGAGGCCGGTGTGAGCTGTCAGGACATGGGGCCAGAGGATCTGGAGAGTGCCAGCTGGGCCACGGCAGTGGCCTTGGCGTGGCTGGAGCATCGCTGCGCTGGGTTCTTTGAGGAGTGGGAGCTGGTGGCAGCCAAGGCAGATGCGTGGCTGCAGGCACAGCGCCTGCCCGAGGGGGTGGACGTGGGCTGCCTCAAAGGGGCAGCCAGGCACTTGTTCCTGCTGCTGCGTCACTGGGACGAGAACATCAAGCTGAACATGCTGTGCTACAACCCCAATAACGTCTGATGGCTGCCCGAGGGGCCAATAAAGACACCTGGCTCCAAGCCACCTGCACTGGTGTCTCTGTTACAAGCAGAGAGCTGCTGGCTCCATTCAGGCCATGCCAGGACTCACCAGAATCCTAAGAGGGGTTCACCCCCTTCCCAGCCATCTCTGGTGGGAGGGAGCAGGCAGGGGAATAGGAACAGCTGTACTGCAGGGGTTCCTGGGCTCCATCAAAGCAAATGAAACCTTGAGGCAAAGCAGGTTTGCAGCTCCTCTGTTCTAATCTCTCCCCAGAGCCTGCTGCCCAGCCCTGGGCACCCCTTTCCCACAGCTGGGAAGCAAGACTGCCCATGGCTCTAGAAGCTGCTCTGCCTTCCCTCAGGTGGGGCAAGTCCAGGGACAGCTGTTCTGACATCAACACAGGACAAGGATTTTGGGGAAGGGCACACAAAGCCCCTTTTATTTGGAAAGTCCTGCCTTTTGGGGGTCCCCACACCTGACCCCTTTGCACAGTTCCAGGGCTCATGGCCCTCTTGGGACTGCTGTGGGCAGCCTGGGAGCCAAGTGGGAAAAGAGCAGGCAGATGGGGCAGTTCCAGAGGCCAGTTCCCACCGGCCAGCCATTCCCACTCTCACTGGGCTTTCTTGGACATGGCTGTGGGTTTCCTGCTTGGTGGAGGGGTGTGTGACACTGGCGTGGGGGCTGTGCCATACCAGAGTTGGAGCAGGATGAGTCCATGGCAGATGTGCAGGGAGAGGGAGCTGCAGACTGTGGAGGGGTAGGTGTTCCAGCAGAGCTCAATCACGCCCAGCAGCAGCACCCTGTGTGGGGGAAAAGCTGGGGGTCAGTGTGGGGGACACACCAGCCATCCTCACTCCCAGACCCCCAGCAGATGGGTGCTCCCCCTCCCTGCCAGCACGTACTTGGGCATGTGGGCAAGCTTAGTGGTCGGGGTGCACCAGAGTAAGTAGGGCAGTGTGTGGAAATACCAGACGTAGAACTGGTAGTGCAGGGAGCGGCTGCAGCAGACACCCAGGAAGTTGGAGGAGAAGAGGATGAAGACAATCCATGCACTGGCATTAAGGGGGCAAACACAGGAGGCTGGAGGTGTGATCCCACAACAGCTCCCCAGCTGTCCAGCATAGCTCCTTTCCCCAGGGCAGGCTGGTACTACAGCGCTGCATGACCTGGAACCCAACCAGGTTTCTCCCTGCCCTGCCTTCTCCCTCTCTCCTTGCTGCCCACTCTGCCAAAGGATATTGTTGACAGTCAAGCGAGGGGATGTAGGTTTCCTTTTGGCAGGATCCTTCAACAGAGTCAGGATGTTCTCTTTGGAACTGAGGGAGAAGAACAAACATTGATCTCAGCTGCTCAAAGTCTCTCCTAACTCAACTTTACCCTGTGAGCCACAATGCCTGGGTCACACATTCCCCAAAATAGAACAGTAACTGCCCTCCAACTCACACCTGCAATCCCAGGACTGCAGCATTGCAAGGGCAGGGGAGTCATGGATCTGTATCCTGCACATGGGATTGGCAGGGATCAACACCCGTGGGGGACCTCAGGTCTCACCTGTGCCACCGGTGCAGTGCAAAGAGCCCCAGGCCTGCCAGGTGAGCCAGGAGCAGAGCAGCATGGAAAACTCGATTCTGGAAAACCTCTTCTGGGAGGAAGCGCCAGTTCACTGTCCATTTGAACTGGAACTGGCGGCCCAGGTCAAAGGAGCGGGTCAGGTACCCCATGGGGTTCACCAGCAGGAAGGGCAGGCCCAGAACCACCTACCAGGGACACACCAGCATCATCACAGAGCCTTACACCAGGTCGCTGTTACCCCAGCAACCTTCCTGAGAAGGCCAGTGCCACGTGTGGTGACAGGGACAGTCAGCCAAAGATGAAAGTCACGTGAGTTAGATTATTTATAAACACTCAGCTTGCTGTGAGAGGCCACAGATGCTGGTACCACTGTCTGCACCCATGGCTCTGCAGCTTGGCAAAGCAGCCCACTATTCCCTGCTGCTGCAGCCAGTGCAAACAGGGACCCACCTGGAGCAGGGCACAGATGCAGAGCTTAGGGATACAGCCCAGGAGACCAAACCGTTGCAGGAGGAGGAAGAGGAGTCCAGGGGCGAAGAGGAGGATGTTCATCTTCACCGACACAGCCAGGCTGAGCAGGGAGCTGCATTACCACTGCGGACCCCACACGGGAGCCCAGGCAGCCCCTGAGCCAAGCGCAGCCTCCTCCTGGGGCTGAGCCGGCTCACACACCCGGCACACCATGGATAGCAGCTCCCAGCCCCTCACCTGAAGAGGAGGCAGCCCCAGGACCAGCGCTCCTCCAGGAAGAGGTTGATGGCGAGGAAAAGGATGGCCATGGCCACAGGGTCATTAAAGAGCCGCAGGACAAAGATGGAGTGGATGCGGTATGAGGCGCAGCACATGAAGAAGAAAACATATGGAGGCACCTTGCAGGGGACAGAGACACAAAACGGTCATCAGCAGCCTGTCCTGGACTCCCTGCTGCTACTGAGCTCCTCCAAACCTCAGCCCTGACCCTGTGTCCGTTTGGCCGAGGTGAGGGCTCAGCAGAGCCCTCCCCAAGGGAGGTCCCGAGGCGGCCGGCAGGAGCCCTGGCCTCAGGGTACCTTGTTGGTTCTGCAGTAGATGCGGAAGACGAGGAGCAGATTGACGAGGTAGAGGCCGGCGAAGAGGTACTGTGCCAGGCGGATGTCGGAGCCACGGCCCGTGGCATGGTACAGCCCCAGGAAGATGTAAACGAAGCCGGCGGGGTAGCTGTGGGGAGACGGGAGTGAGGGGCCGGGCCCTGCGGCCCCTCCGGGAGCCGCTGGTCACGGAGAGCTGGGTGTCCCTGTCACTCACACCAGTGGCCCGGTGTCACCCTTCAGCTGGGTGTAGTCGAGGGTGCCGTTGGCGAAACCTTCCACCTCCTGCATGTAAGCCTTCCAGTCGATCTCGGTGTCTGCGGGACGGCGGGGTCAGGTGGGGCTCGGGGGGCCCCGGAGGGCACTGCAAGGGGTGTGGGGGGCTGACCCACCTCCAAACCCGCCAGCCTGACCGTGTGCCTCCCTGCCATGCAGTCAGCACAGGCTCTTTCCCTGCCGCCCATATCCAGGACCCCCAGCCCAGCCGTGTGTCCCGCCCGCCCCTAACTCCCCGCCCGGGGGATGCTGTCACCCGAGCCGCCGGGACAGGCCTGTCCCTCTGCCCGCGGCATCTCCGCCCCCCGCGCTGCCCCAGGACGAGCCCCGCCATCACCTCGACCCCGAGGCCGAGCTGTCCCTGCCCCCGGACCGCCCCGCGCTGTCCTGGACCGGCCCCGCCATCCCCGGGGGTAGCCCGAGGCAGCGCCAGGCCGGGCCGGGCCGGGCCCCGACACTCACAGGGGACCCTGCGGATGACCCAGAGGTTGACACCGCCCTCGGCCAAGCAGAGGCAGGCGGCCACCAGCGGGGTGTAGCGGGGCTCCAGCAGCGCCGCCCGCCGCTCTCGCCATGCCCGCCGCAGCGCCGCCGCCCCCCGCCCTGCCGCCATTCCGCTCCGTGTTTCCGCCCGGAGCTCTTAGCGCGGTGCACCCGCCCGGACCGGAAGCCGCACGTGGAGGCGCGGGCGGCACGTGGCGCCCGGTGTTCCCCCCCGCTCCCGGGCATGGAGCGGCGGCGCACGCCCGCCGCACCCCCGCAGTACGGGCGGCGCCGGTTCTGGGACGCGCTGTACCGGCGGGAGGGCGCCGAGACCCGCGAGTGGCTGGGGGGGCTCTCCCGATTTCTCCCGCACCTGCAGCCCGAGCTGCGCCCCGGTGACCGCATCCTCGTCCTCGGTACGTGCCCCGTGCCCGACATGCCCGGCATGCCCGGCATGCCCGGCGTGCCCGGTGGAGGGCGGGCGGGCGGGGCTCGGGGTCCCGCCGCTTGATGCGCTGGCGGTAGCCGCCAGGGGGCGGTGTGGCACCGGGCCGGTACCGGGAGCTGCGCCCAGCCCGGCCCGGCGGGGTGGCCCCAGTGCCGGGGGTGCTGGCGGGCGGCGGGGCGGGTATAACCGCCCCGTAATCCCACCTGCGGTCTGATCCGCTGCCGGGCCGGCGGGATTAAGCGGGTGTAATCACCGATCCTGTTAGCGGATCAGCCGCTGCCAGCTGCGCTTAATAGCCCCCAAATCCGCCCCACTCCCCTGGATCCCTCTCGACCTCCCCGGTGGAGCGGCTCCGAGGGGAGGGCTTGGTAGCGGGGCTCTCCCCGTGTCTCCCCGTGTCCTGTTGAGACACCAGTTCTTCCATCCGTCTCTCCATGGCACCCGGTTAAATCCCCCGCCGAAGTTCCCTAATTTCCTACTGCAGTTATCCAGCAGGCTCTTGGGGACCACGGCCAGCTCCTGCCCCATAGCCCTTCGTGAGGGATAACTGGGGATGCCCCCTGCCTCTTTCCTGCCTCCAGCCTCCCCATGCATTCCACCCCAAGGTGAGGGGATCAGGTGTGCAAGGCTGCCCCAGGATAGGAGTCCAAAGCACCCACCTTGCAGGACAGGGGTAATTAATGACTCCCAACACCCACTAACTGGCATCAAAGTGATGACCTCTCCAGAAACCCCAGCCTACCCGCACCCTTCCCTGGACCACAGGAACAGAGTTGGGGTGCCAGCACCCCCACAGGCAAACCGAGCCCTGTGTGAGCTGTGCCCCACACAGGCTGTGGCAACAGTGCCCTGAGCCACGACCTGCACGAGCTGGGCTACACCGACGTCACCAGCATCGACTTCTCCGCCGCCTGCATCGCGGCCATGCGCGCCCGCTATGCCCACTGCCCTGGCCTGCGCTGGGCCGTCATGGACATCCGTGCCCTCGCCTTCCCCGACGCCTCCTTCGACGTGGTGCTGGAGAAGGGCACCCTTGATGTGCTTATGGTGGAGGAAACCGACCCCTGGGATGTCTCACCCCATGCAGCTGCTGCGATGCGCCGGGTGCTGGCAGAGGTACGGGGTGGAGGGACCTGAGTAGGGGTGCAGAGGGTAGACCCCATCCCCATTTGGGGTGGGGGAAGGTGCAGAGTGCCTCCTCACCACCTTGCTTTCCTGTGAGTGCCCCAGCCGGTGTTTCTGTCCTCCCAGCCAGTGCTACCCCCTCAGCTATGCTGCAGGGGGGCACCAGCGGGGCTCCCAGCCCTCCTGGGGGTGGGAGACTGCCCCCTCTTACACCCCATCATTTCCTCCCCAGGGAGGTGGATGGAGCAGGGTGGGTCCTGCCAGCGGACTGGATGACCCCTCTCTTTATTTGCATGCTAAATACAAAGAGTTGGCAGGAAAAATGGGCCCCATCCTAGTGTGGGTGGCTGTAGGGGACCTAGGGGGACACACCGAGGTAGCTCTGCCTGCCCAGGGCAAGGTGATGACCGTGGGGCTGTGAGAGCTCTGATCCCCCTCCACAACCCCGCCCCAGCTTCGATCACCTTAGCTGGGGTCCCCATCATCTGGTCTGGTGTTGCCATGGTAACTCCCATCAGCATCGACAGGGCCATGGCGTTGCCACGGGGACGGGTGATGCCTCGGGGCCCCGTTAATTGGCGGCGTCGGGACCGGATTGAACCTGTCCTGGTGCGGGGGTGTGGATCCTGGCAGCCTCTCCCACCCTGCGGGAATAACTGCCAGGATAATTAACTGCTGCACCTCCCTGGCACCCTGGGGTGCAGGCACGGGGTGCTGGAAGGGTGCTCATGGCTGTTGACAACCCTCCCAATCCTCTCTTGCCTCACTGAGCCTGTGAGGGAGTTCAACCCCCCGGCAGGGCAGTGGGAATGTGCTGGCTATCCGTGCCCTGCCCTCCTTGCCAGCACTGCTGCCTGTCCTTGTCATTTTGCCAAACGGCAGGGATTTAATTTTCCCTTTTTTTTTTCTTCACTTTTTAATCCTCTGCTCAATCCCTGCCCTCCCCCAGCATCGCTGGGTACCAGCTTCCACCCGCAGCCAGTCCCTGCTGTCTTCATCCCCAGGGGGATTCGCTGGATGTTCCCACTTGCTCACTGCTTTGGGGGTCCCTTCAGAGGGGTCTATCTGTGGTACCTCCCTTCCCACCCCCATCCCCCTTCATTGGGAGGTTCACAGCTTCTCTCTTCCCCTCCCTGGCGGGACCTGAAAATCCACCCTGCCTGTGGGGACACCCCAGGGGCACCCTGTCCCAGCGATCTGGGGACAGCGGGTGTGGCGGGTGCTGGAGCGGGAAGCGGCCCCCCTTGGCCCCCCCTGCTCCAGCTGACGGATGGGAAGGTTTCCTGCACTCGTCTCTAAGCAACGGCCATTATTGCTCTATTAACAAGGGATGGGATGCGGACATGCGGGAATCCTTGCTCAGTTCCAGCCGGAGATCCCTGCCTGCCCCCACCTCTGGGGACCCCCCTCCCCGCCCATAGGTTGGGAAGCTGTGGGGTCTTCCCAGGGCAGATTTGCTTAGCAGGAGGGATACTGAGCTGAGTGCCCAGAGAGGGGTGCAGGGACCTGCCTTCCTCTTTTCCTGGCCAAAACCAGGAAGGTTTGGTTCAAAAGCCACCGCCACAGCAGGGGAGGACACACAGGCTGCCTGTCCCCTCCGCTGGCCCCAACCAGAGCTCCCCAGCTGGAACTCCCCAGCTGGAGCTTCCCAGCAGGATTAAACCAGAGCTTGGGAAACCCCCCACTTGGCCCCCAGCCCTGTCCCCTGCAGCGGTGACTCTGCCCTTGCCGGGGGGGTCTGGGGATGTCCCTGCCTGGGGCAGGGTGCCGGGGAGGGGGCTGGATGCTGGATGCCCGACCGCCCCAGGCACTGCCTTTGCATGCTGAGCACGCGGGTGCTGGCCGTAAAAGCCTTTTGACATTGGATAAAGCCAAGCAAGAAAATTGATGTTCTTTTCCATCCTGTTAGCAGGGCTTAATTCCAGCAGGGAGAAAATGGTGATTAAAAGGGTTGAGTCCTTTCCCATCAAACATCCCCCCCCTGCATCCCCCTCTGATTCTGGGTGTTGGTGGTGGGGTAGTACTGGGTGGTCCAGGGAGGGGTGGGTGGGATGGGTGTCCCATGCTGTGCTTGGGGGACCCTGTGCTCAGAAAGGTGAAGGTTTTCCCCGTGCCATGGTTGGGCTTCCATGCTGTCTGCTGTGGCTGGAAATGAAGGGTTTTGGGGTGCAGGGAGAGTTGGGGCATGAGGACCCCTGTTCCTAATTGCACCACCCTGTGGGTGGTCTGGGTACATGTCAGAACTGGGGTGTCTCTTGGGGGGGTCAAGTTTAGGACAAGAAATTTGGGGGTGTGATGGGAAAGGCTGGGAGGGGTCTTTGGCAGATAGTGATGGGGTCTCTGGGCACGGAGCCATAGTAGTGAACCTCACTGTGTTCCCCCACTCCATCCTGGGGGTTTTTCTGATGCAGGTGAGCCGGGTGCTGCGCCCAGGGGGCTGCTTCATCTCCATCACCTTCGCCCAGCCCCACTTCCGCAAGCCCCACTATGCCCAGGAGGCCTTCGGCTGGTCCCTGCGCCACGCTGCCTGTGGGGATGGGGACGCTGGTGCCTTCCACTACTTCCTCTACGTCATGCGCAAGGGGCAGCCCCTGGACCCCCGTGACGTGGCCTTGGGGCACCGGCTGCACCAGCCCCCTCCACCCCCCGCCCCGCCACCACCTCCCGCCCCCCTGGAGGATGACGAGGACTATCTCCTTGCCATTCAGCTGTGACCCAGGGGGCTTTCCCAACCTCCCCCTACCCAATAAAGCCTTAAGATGCTCCATCCTCACAGGTGGGAGACAGGGAACCAGTGCATCCCCCTGCAAGGTGCCCAGTGATGTGGGTAATGAGAGGAAAGAGGGGGATACTTGGCACATGGATGCTCCGGTGATTCTGTGCCCCCTCCCTGGCCTTTCCTTGCTGAGCTGGAGAGCAGCCAGGACTCCAGGCTTTGCAGCCAGTAATGAAACCAAATCAGGTTTAATTTCACCCATCCATCTTGTGGGGAGTGGCTCCCTGGCCCCCATCCCTTCCCCTTGGCACGGGTAGCCGGGCTGAGGGCAGAATGGGGGTGCTGGCACTGGATATGGGGGGCAGGATTGGGGGTGCCCACTGCTCCACCCCCCCACCCCATCCTGCACCAGGACCCTGCCCCAGCCTGCCTGGACATGGGGGTGTACAAGGGTGCTGTGTCCTTGTCACCCCCACCCAAGTAGTGGGGGGTCCAGGGTGGAATGTGCCAGCATGGGGCAGGGGGTGCCACAGGGCAGGAAGGGCAGCACATCTGCCTCTGTCCCCATCCTTACCCACTCCTGCCTGTGGTGACAATCCCGGTGTGCTGCAAACACCTGGCCCATGTCCCCCTGTGCTTGGGGCCAGCAGCACAGTGACATGTGTGTGCCAGGGCGGGTGACAGGTGGGCCACCACATGCTGGTGGGACTGGCTGCACGCTTATGCTGGTGTGGCAGGTGCATGTGTGCTACTGGCAGTGTCCCCAGAGGCTCTTTGGGCACCAATTTCCCCTGGGGCGGGCAAAGGGGACCCCTCCTGGGAAGGATGGCGGTGACACCAGAGGAGCAAGCTGCTGGGCTGCTATTTCAGGCAGAAGGTGTAAGTGGGTCAGCCAGTGGCTCCCCCTGCACCAGGAGCCAGCGAAGGGCTCTGGGTCAGCCCCCACCCTGGCCATGGCACCCCATCCTACAGGCACCCCAAAAACCAGCTGACGCGAGGAAGGGCCAGAAAGGAGCAGGAGGCTGCCGGCTTCACCTGGGTACATGAATGTATTTTATTCATTGCATTTTGTTCACCAGTACAGTGAAAAATGGCATTTAAATTTACAATGGATCATTCATAGAACATCATGACACAAGTATCTTTTTTTTTCTTTTTTTTTTCTTTTTTTCTCAGTTTTTTGTTTGGTTTTTTTTTTTGTTGTTGTGGTTTTTTTTTTTTTTGCGTCGTTGTCTCCATAAATGCCACTCGTAGGTTATTGAAAAAGATGACAAGTTTCTCATGCACATCAGAACCCCCCGAGAAGCTTCTTAAAAAATAAAATTAAATTAAAGTACAAAATTAAAAACAACTACTCAGGCCGGTCCCTACCCTCCCCACTCTCCCGCGACCCCACCACCCCCTCAAGCGAGGGGCAGTGCTGGGACCCCCCTGGCACCTGCAGCTGGCCCCGGTGGGCTCTGCCCCGGTGCTACCGGTAGGGAACTGCAGCGGCCGGTGCTGCTGCCAAACCCTCCGATGTTCCTGCTGCCTGCCAGCGGGGGGTCGGGCCAGGGGTCCCTGCTCCCCTCCCTCCTCCTGTGGCTTTCCTCATGCTCCCTCCATCACTCTCGCCCCCCTTTAATTTTTGCGCTCGTTTTTTTCTTCTTTTTTTGTCTTTTTTTTCTTATGGAAAAAAATATGAACCTTTTTTGGTTGGTTGGTTGGTTGGTTTCATTTGTTTTCTCTATGCAGTTACTTCGACATCTCAACGTCAGCAGATCGTTTTTAACAAAGATTCGGATATAAAAATACAAATATGAGGAGTTTCTGTTTAAAAAGAAGCGTGCCGGAGTGGTGGGGCTGACCCTCGGCCCCCGGGCCGGCCGCCCGGGCCACCAAGCTCATGCAAAAAACGATGGAGCAAAAAATGTCTCTGGACAGCAGCGCTCCCCCCCTGCTCACGGGGCCGGGTCGCCCCGGAATTCGGGGACCCTCCGCCAAGGAGGATGGGGGGGACGCGCCGCGGAGCAGGGGGCTGGACCCCTTCCCCGGGGAGGGGGGTCTTCGCCCAGGGTGGGGGGCTCGGCGGTTTGTCCCGGCCCCGGGGGAGGCGGAGGGGTAAAGTGCATGGCTCGGGGGGGGGGTGGTGGTGGCTGCAGGGCCCCCCCCCGGGCCGGTGAGGGGGCAGCGGGCATGGCCTCCCCCTCCTCGTCGGCGGTCCAGCCAGCATGCGGGGCGGCGGGCTGGAGCGGGGCTCGGCCGGCGGGTCCTGGCGGTGGGTCCCGGCTTACACCCCCGGCGGCGACTTCTCCGTCATGCCCTTGAGCACCTCGTCTATCCGGTCATCCTCGATCACCACTGCGGGGACAGGCGGGGGGCGCGTGGGCAAGAGGACGCGACAGGCTCTGCCCCTCTACCCCGGCCCTCACCCCATTCAGGCTCCAGGTGTGCCCCCAGGTGCTGGGCAGCGGGACAAAGGGGGTTCAGGTGGGTACAGTCGGGATATAGGGTGGGGGATCACCTCCCTGCCCGGCTTGGGTAGGGGCACCATTCCCCCTGCAGCCAGCCGGCTGCCTCTGGATGGGTGATTAGGGAAGGCGGGGGGCAGGAATAGACCAGGAAGGACCCCCCCCCTCCTCTCTGCGGCAGGCGCTGATGAGAGCAACAGGACTGGAATGGGTAATGACCCAGCGGGGGGGGCACCGCCTGCTCGGCGGGGGTGGCAGCCAGACCCCCATCAGCATCACCCGCTGTGCAGGACACCCACCCTCACCATCGGCATCGCTGGTGGGGGAGCCGGACAGCCCCTCACCAGCATGGTGGGCTGCACGTACCCCCATCAGCATCACCATAGGTGGCTGGAGAGCTCCCCGTCATGTCACCTTCAAGACAGACCCCCCTCAGCTTTACCCAATGGGCAGCCCCCTCCCCAGCAGCAGCAGCAGCGGTGGGAGGCTGGACAGACCCCCATCAGCATCACCAGGGAGCTACATACACACACCTTCCCCCTACCCCACATCATGACTGGCTGGGCAGGTACCCCACCATCAACATCACTCTGGGGGTGGAGGGCCGACCCCCACCCCAATATCACTACTGGGGTGGTCAGTAATCCCAGCCATCACTTTCCTGGGGGTGGATTAACCAGACCCCCCCGCACCCACCACCAGAATCAGTGAGAGCAGATGGACCCCCCCCAACCCTACCGAGGGAGAACCATCCCCCCATCACCCCGGGGGGTGCTGCTAGACCCAGCCTCCACCACTGCAAAAGGGGGCAGTGGAGCAGGCAGCGCTCACCCCCTGTGGGGCTGGGGTGTATTTGAGCTGGGGGGAAAGGCTCCCCCCACTCCTTGTCCCTGCAGCTTAAGGAGGGTTGTTTGCCAATGGAGGACCCCCAAGCAGGTGGGATGGGGGCTGCAGGGGCCATTTTTAAGGGTTCCAAAGGAATTGGGGAGGATCAATAGTGACAGATTAGGGGGCAGTTATTTGGGTCCTGATGGAAGCAGGGGAGATGCTGCTGGGGTCTCTGCGGCAGGCGGTAAAGTATGGGGGGGGCAGGACACAGGCTCCTGGAGTCCTGGGGGAAGAGTAAAGTGGTGGGGGGGATTTGCAGATCAGCATGGCCAGAGGCTGCTGGTGGTCTCTGCGGCAGGCAGAAATGTGAAGGGAGTGAGGTTTAGGGGGCCGGGGGGGCTGTTCCTGGTCATCCTCCGATAAAGGCTTGTTTATACAGAATGAGAGGGGGGGAGTCCTAGGGGTGCTGAGGAGCAGTTCTGAGGGGTCCCTGGGGCACTCATGGACGTGCTGGGGGATAGTCCCGGGGCAGCCCCAGGGATGCTGCAGGGTAATCCCAGGGGTAGTCCCGGGATGAGGCTGGGGCTGTTGCAGGGCAGCACTGAGGGAACAGCGTGGTGTCTGGAGCAGGGGATGGGGGCGCCTGTGGTTTTGGGGGCGGGTGTCAGTCACAGAGCTGGGGAGTCTCAGGGTTGCCGGGGGACAAGCACTAGAGCTGATGTAGGGCAGAGATGGGGATGCTGGGGACAGTGCCAGGAGTGGCAGGGTACAGTTCTGGGGATGCAAGGCAGAGTCGGGAGTCGCAGGAATGCTGTGGGGCAGTGCTAGGGATGTTGCAGGGCAGAGACCGGGGTTGCCATGGGGCACAACTGGGAATACAAAGGCAGAATCGGGAGTCTGGGGACCTTGTGGGGCGATGTTTGGGGTGCCAGGGATACACTGTCCAGTGCCGGGAATGCCAGGGAAGCAAGGGCAGAATAATGGATTTTGGGGTTGCTATGGAAAGGTGCTGGGGATGCAAGGGCCAGTGCCGGAGATGCCGGGGGGCAGTGCCAGGGATGCTGCAGAGCAGATCCGGGGACGCTGCAGGGCAGAGCCAGGGATACTGCAGGGCAGAGCCGGGAATTCCAGGGCAGAGCCGGGGATTCCAGAGCAGAGTCGGGAATGCAAGGACAGATGCGGCGGTCCCGGGGATGCCGTGGGGCAGCGTCAGGGATGCAGGAGGCAGTGCCAGGGACGTTGCAGGACAGCTGTGGGGGTCTCGAGGATGCCGTGGGGCAGTGCCGGGGATGCAAGAGTCAGCACCAGGGATAAAAGGACAGATCCGGGGGTCTCGGGGATGCCGTGGGGCAGCGCCGGGGATGCAGGAGCCAGGGTCAGGGATGCCGGGGATGCTGCAGGGCAGATCCGAGGGTCCCGGGACAAACCCGGGGATGCTGAAGGGCAGATGCGGGGGTCCCGGGGATGCCGCGGGGCTCAGGCGGGGCTGGGGGGCAAGAGGCGGGGGTCGGCGGTACCTCTCTTGGCGCGGCCGATCTGTCCCAGCTTGGGGGGCCGCTTGCCCTGGTTGCCCCCGAAGAAGGCGTTGGTGTCCTGCAGGCGGCAGCTGAAGGGCAGCTCCCCCGCCTCGGGCTCGGCGCCGTAGCGGCCCACCTTGTCCTCGCCGTAGGGCAGCACCTGCGACATGGCGGGGCCGAGCGGGCCGAGCCGCGCCGCGCCGAGCCGGGAGCCGGTCTGCGGCGGCGGCGGCGGCGGCGGGGAGGAAACCCGGGCGGAAGGATGAAGTCATGCATCCGGGGGGAGCGGGGACCCCCCCGGCGGGGGGCGGCTCCGGAGCGCCGCGGCCCGGCCCGGCCCGGTCAGGACAGAGACGGGGGACCCCCACGGCCGGTGCCCGGTGACCGCCCGCTTGGGATGGGGACCCTACCATACCGCCGCCCCAGCCCCTGCCCCGGCCCCAGGGCAGGGTGGTCCCCCCGGCACAGCCTTTCCAAGGCGGTCGCCAAGACTCGGGGGTGCTCCCAACCACGGGGTGCCCCTGTACAGAGGGGAACCCTTGTCATAGCCGGGTGCCACCGGGTCAGACAGCTGAAGACCACCAGACACAGCTGGGCCCTCCCCTGGCATGTAGAGGAGATGCCAAACAAACGCCCAACACCCTGCTCCAGTCCCCCAGCAACCCACAGCCCAGAAAGCTCAACCCTCAGAATTCCAGGTCAGCTCCCACCCTGGGTCTTCCTCAGCCCTCCACTTGTGTGTCTTGCCCAACACCCATCTGGGCCCCGGCTCTTGTAGCCTTGCTCAGTGCTGGGACTCCCCCTTGGAGCCACACCAGTCCTGCCTCAATCCCTGCCAGTCCTCTTGGCCCCCATGTATGCATGTGTTTATACACATCCTCCCATTCCATGTCTTTGCAGGAATGCAGGGGTGCACAGGTGTCATTCTGCAGGTGTCTGTAAACTCTGGCCACATGGGGACAGTGCCCTGGGACATTCCTTGTCCCACTGACCTTTCCCTGGAGGCTCTCTGTGGAAAAGGGGAAGGGCCATCCACTGTGGGGACCTTTGAAGGAGCAGCAAGGGGTGATTCTACTGTCCCTGCAGAGCCCCATTGGTATTTACACACCTCTACCCCAGACCCACCCTGGATCTTTCCTCCTACATTGTTCACTGCCAGGGCAGTGATTGCATTAATTGGCATTGGTAATTCTGAGCAGCCTCACCCAGGATCTCCCCTATTCAGGTCACCTGGGGTAGCTGGGAGGCTATTTAAGCTCAGGATAAAATTGGTGCTTCTTGAGTGAACTGTGGATACAGCCATGACCCCTGGATCTTGGAATGATGGTGACAGCAGCAGTGGCTATGGCTGGTTGGAGAGGACTATCCTGTCTTGGAACGGTCTCGTTCCTGCTGTTCTCTTACATCCAGGTCCTGCTGCTCATGTGGGGGTCCTGGGTTGCAGCTAAACCAGATCCCTGAATGGAAATGGCACTTCATGCCAGCCTGATGAGAATATCTTGAGGGGTGAGAGTGGGGTTTTCAGACAGCCCTGTGGTCCACCTTGCTGCTCCAGCATCTCCATAGTCTGAGATCCTGTTGAAAGGTGCTGCAGAAGAGCATCAGCTGGGCTGGTCCATGAGGGCAGACAGATTCTTCTATTTTGGGAAGGCTCAGCCATGCTTTTACCTTTGTGTCTGGATCTGCAGAATATGGGTCCCTGCTGTCCCCTACCAGAGCCAGGTCGAGGCAGTGGTACCTGTTCTCCTGGCAAGGCAATGCCTTAATTCATGCCTTTGCTGGGGAACCAGCTTGAACTTTTTCATGTGAAAGCTTCTGCTCCTGTGCAAAGTGCCTGAGAAAATAGGCAAGAGGCCCACGCTGAGATGTGGCCTGCTTTTTCCGTTGCTGAGCCCACATGCCACTGCCTGTGGGCAGGGACAGGCAGACCGTGGCACGCGCGGGGCCGGGGGTGAGCGAGAAGAGGAGCAGATGGGCTGTGTGGGATGTGAGTGGCATCGGTGCAGCACTCCAGGAGGGTTTCCAGCCTGGCAGGCTGCTGGGGAGAGGTTGGAAAGGGGTCACCCTGGGAATGGCCCCGCATATCCCACACCTGTATCTGTACAGTGCCTCACACCCAGGGGAGCTACTTGACTTGGCTATGGGGTGGGGGGAGCTCTGGGGGGCTGCCTGGGATTTGGGGTGTGGGAAGGACCGTCTGCCCTTGCCAGGCAGGAGGAGGGCTGGACTTTTGCCAGCACAGCTGGGCTGTGGGTGGAACAGGGCAACACTGTGGCTCTGGGATCTGCATCTCCTTGGGACAGCTCTAGTCTCTGTTTCCCCAAGAGTGCTGCTTGTCACACATCCCTGAATAGCAGGGGAAGGTACCAAGGACCTGAATGTGAGTGGGTTGGCAGTGGGGTGCATAAGAGACCCCCCTCATCCTCTGCCATTGCATGTAGCATCCCCACTGGTGAGCCAGATGAGCACCCTCCTTCCCTTGGCTTTTATCCCACCTTCCTTATTCATCTTTTAGCAGCCACGTAATCCTCTTTTCTTGCTTCCTTTGCAGCCTTTTGTCCAACACAAAGCCAACTCCACCAGAAAGAAGGGGCTGTGCAAGTGGGAAGCAGGTGGTTCTTCCTGCCCTGGCTCCTTAAACCTGGGCAGCAGTCCCTGAGCTGGGACACCTTGGGGATGATGCAAGGGCTGGAGGCCAGCCATGCCCCCTCGGTGGATATGGAGCTGGGTAGGAGGCACAGCATCAGACTCCCAGCTGCAGCAGGGCTGGCAGTAGAGGTTGTGCTGTATTGCCCACTCAGGCGATGCTCTGGGAGCTCACCAGTCCCTGCCATGCTCTAGCTCTGCACCTGGATACTGCCCCTGAGCCCTGTACCCTTGGTGGGAATTCGGGTGCCCAGTCCAGCTGCTGTGATGGAGGTGCAGACTTTTCCTGCAGCCAGTGATGGTTCAAGTGGTTTTATGGTGGAAAATCACCCTGTGTGTGTGCAAGTGTCTTATGGTGGAGCACATCCTGGTCGTGCTCTGCAGGGACCCCGGGCAGCTGAAGCTGGGAACCACCAGGCACTCCCATGCAGTCCAATGCCTGTCAGGAATGGGGTCAGTGGCCTGGCAGGCAGTGACTGGATGTCAGGGAGCTGACAGGAGGCAGGAGGCATCAGTCACAGGACCCAGGCTTTCTCTGCTACACGTCTGGAAGGCAGTGCTATCACCTGGGGCTGGTGCCACAGAGCTGGGGCTGCCAAGGCATGCCAGGAGGCCAGTGCGGGTGTCTCCATCTGTGTTGCTTCCAGCCCTGCCAAGAAACATGAAATGGCACTTCTGTTTCACAGCAGTGGCAGCCACTGGGGGCCTCACTGAGCACCTGCTGTTGGCATTGATGCTCTCCCTGAGTCCCCATCCCAGCACGAGGGACTATGTCACTGGTAAGGTTGGGGATGTGCCCATCCCTGGCTGTTGCTGCTGGCTCTCAGTAGCCAAAGCCCAGGGGATGCCACTTTGTGTGCTGCCTGTGCCATGGTCCAGGTGTTTTGGGGGAGCAGAGACACACACTGGGCTGGGTACAGGCAGTGGGGATGGCCTTGTGAGATGATGGTTGTGGTGAACACTGTCACCATAGTGCAGAGATGTTGGGGGACAGGTGTCCTGCTTGGCAGCTGTCCTGTGGGTGAGCCTAAGGCAAGTGTGCAAGAGTGGCATGCTCCTCATCTTCTGCTGTTCCTGCAGCTGCTGCTGTGGGAAGATGAGGCTGTCCCTGGAGGGACAGTGTCTCTCCCTGGGAAGAAAGGCAGTTTGTCATTACTGAGATGAGTTTGTCTATCTCTGTGCACAGCCTGGCTTTGAGAAAGGGGTGCCCTGTCAGGGCAGGTGGAAGGAGGATGGTGCTGTCCCCATTCCTCACATGAACTGCCTGAGACACAGCTGCGATCCTGGCATCTGAGCAGATGGAGCACCGCTAGCACACTGCCTGGGGCAAGGGCTTCATGGAGGGTCCCCTGCCAAGAACCAGGGGTGACAGAGGAAGAGCAGGAAGGAGGAGGGAAGCCAACCTTGCTGGGCAAACAGCCCTGCTGCGGTGTAAGGCTCCATCCTTGCCTGTCACCACATATCTGGTCACCATGACAACAGACAGAGAAGCAGGCAGAGCGGGTTGGCAGCCCTGGGGGGGGGTGCGGGTGGAGGCCATGGGCATGGGCTGGCCTACAGGGGCACCCTGTGGGTGAGAGGAGGCAGCTGTCAGGATGTGTGGCCTGTGTGATACGGAGGGAGGCTGGGCCATGCTCAGCCAAGGCACTGTGAGCTCCCCGCTGTCCTGCTCCCGACCATATACCCATGGGAGGCACACAGCAGGTTTGTCTGGGGATGTGGGCACTGCAGCACGGCTGGGCAGCCCCTGTGCCAGCCCTTGTGCCAGCCCATGCTGTGGGTTTGGCACGGCAAGTTCTGGCTGGTGGTGAGCTGATCGGGTGAGTCATGCTGCTGCCCGGAGCCATGCCAGGCAGGACAGGCAGCTGGGTCTGCAGCCAGGCCACTGCTGGGCTGGTCGCCTCCTTCGAGTGGCAGAGACCTGGGTGGGGCTAGAGTAAGGCTATGCCCCAGCACGGGAAGGTGGCAGCCTCCCTCCGTGCAGTCAGCACAAGGGATGTGTTCCCTGCCCTGGGCACCTTTGGGGGCAAAGGGGAGTGGGGGGTGCAGACCCCTCTCTAATTGTCCCATCCTTGGCTGGCTGCTGAGCCCTGGGGAACGAGGTGAGCAGTCTCCAGGAGCAGGGGCACCCCCCGCCCTCCCCGGCCCACGCGCCCACTCGTGCCAGCAGCTCTTGGCATGCAGGGAGTGTGTTCCTGGCAGCCCGGCCTTCTCCCATCTGGTATTTATCTCCTTCCCGAAATCCCTCCTGCTGCGGGGGGGATGCCCGATGCTTGGGGGGGTGAGGGGGCGAATCTGGGCCCCACTGCTCACTCTGCAGCCCAGGGAAGAGGCTGGGCTGAGAAAAAGGGGAGAAAGAGAACTCTCCCACACATCCCCACCCCAAAAATGCATGTGGGTCCCAGGAGGCCTTATGGGGTCCCCTGGGGCCTCCTGTCTGGTTGTGAGTCCTGAGGGCAACCCTGCCAAGGTACCTTTGCCCCAAGCAAGCTCCCAGCCTGGCAGCAATTGTGGCCACTGCCCTGGGGAGGGGGTACATCATCCCCCTCCAATCCCAACACTGCTGCCTGGCTGACAGTGGCCTGCCAGCACCGTCCCCCACCCCCAAACCCCGGGTGCCCCAAAGCTGCAGGAGCCAGGAGAGCCCGTGGGTTGCCTGGGCAACTGCAGCCAGGCAGTGATGGGGAGCAGTCCAGGGGAGCAGTTGCCATGGAGACCTGAGAAGCACAATCACCTTGGCAACAGTCCTGTGTGTCCTGCCACCCCCATCCAGGGCTGCATCTGGAGGAGATGCACCTGGCTCCATTGTGAACCTAGGCCAGCTCCTTGGATGAGGAAGGAAGGGAGGCACTGGTGCCCACCCCTCCAAGGGGAGAGCCTTGGCTCCCAGCACCCACCCAGCCAGCCCCCAGCTTAATGGCGCAAAGGAAGAGGTGAGGCCCAGCTCAGCTCCTTGGCTTTATCACTCCACACACCACTGCAAGTCACTCCCACACCTGGTCCTGTCCAGAAGGTGAGCAGGAAAGCTGGGTGTAGTGGGGCTGGACAGGAGGGTAGGCTCTGTGACACCCTAAAGCTGTTCTCTCTGCAGAGAGTGACAGAGGGACATAGCCCCTGTCTTGGTGATAGAGCAGCTGGCAAAAGGACTCATCACTGCCAGCCCCTGGGTGTCCCCAGTGTCATCTGGGCAGTAGCTGTAGGCACACGGATTGGGGTGGTGGGACAAAGGTGGCACCAAGGTATATCACTGCAGTGGGTCAGGGGGGGTTTGGGTCTCTGCCATTCCACTGTGCCTGCTGTGTCCCACCAGCCCTGGTCTTGCCCTCATAATGCTCCCCCTAAATCCACACACTGGAAAAAAACCACAAGGGAGAAATCCTGCGTGGCTTTTGAGGGGTCATGGTCAGAAACAGACACAAGTCCAATAGCTGGCAACCAAAGTAGTGCCCCAGTGTGGGGTTGGGGTCTCAGCTCCTCAGCTCAGGCATTGTGTAGGTTTTCCCCAAGCCTTCATGTTTAGGGGGGGTCTTTCTGGCAGACAAAGGGAGGATGAGAAGGCTGTAACTGCCCCCCTCCCCAAAACAGGTTGACGGGCACACCAGGACCCCTCTCTCCCAAAAAAATTGCACAGCTGCACATGAGGAGACAGCTGAGATTTCTGCAGGCTCCAAGCTTGGCCCAGTTCACACTGCCCCTCCTTGGGCACCCTCAGGTGCTCTCAGGCCTGGTAGAGGGGCACCACGCGGTCAATGGGCCCCCGGCAGATGGGGCAGAGGCGGGTGGGCAAGGCTTGGAAGCAGCGGAAGCAGCAGCAGATGTGGCCACAGCCCAGGAGGACGCACTCGCGGGGCCGTGACAGGCAGATCACACAGGAGTCCTCGGGCACCTGGTCTCCAGCCTCCTCCCCATCCAGCTCCTTGTCCTGTTGCTGCTTGGAGTGGGAGCGGCGGTAGGCGCGGCACAGGGCGTGCAGGAGGACGGCCAGCCCTGCTGCCGCGCACAGCAACGCTGCCCCCTTCCAGAGCCCGCTGGCCGACTCCAGCTCCGACAGCACCGTCTGCCAGTCCCCCAGGCACAGGAAAAACTCGCCTCCCTGGGCCGGCGGCTGGAGGTGCAGGGAGCCATCGGGGTGCATGGATAGCTCCCCAATGCCCGTCAGCCCAGCCCCTACCCGCAGCATCTCCTCTGTCTCCAGGATGCCCTTGGGCTTCTCTCCGATCAGGTACTGGCCCAGCAGGTCACGGAAGCCATGGGTTGGCTGCTGGAACCGCTCGTACACCATCTCTAGGGGCAGGCAGACGGCTTGGAGCGGGCTGTCCACACTCACCTGTGTCACTGCCTCAGGGCCTGGCGAGGCCAGCAGGAAGGGGACAGTGTAGATCTGCTCTGAGAGCACCCGCTCACTCTCGCTCCTGCAAGTGGAGAGGGTTGGGGTGTGGAGAACCACAGAATCAGTTAGGTTTGACACCTAACACCTCTGAGACGATCATGTTCAACCTATGACTGAATATCAGCCTGTCAACTAGACCACGGCACTAAATGCCATGTCCAGTCTTTCCTTAAACACCTCTAAGGATGTCAACTCCACCACCTCCCTGGTGGTGGAGCCTCCTGCTCCCTGGACAGCTCACTCCAATGTCTAGTCATCCTCTGTGTGAAGAAGTTCTTCCTAATCTCTAACCAAAACCTCCACCAGCACAGCTTGAGGCCATTTCCTCTTGTCTTGTCACTGGTTGCCTGGGAGAAGAGGACGATCCCCAGCTGGCTACAATCTCCTTTCAGGGCGTTGTAGAGAGCAATAAGGCCACCCCAGAGTCTCCTCCAGGCTAAACATCCCCAGCTCGCTCTGCTGCTCCTCATGAGACATGGGCTGCAGCCCTTCACCAGCTCTGCTGCCTTTCTCTGGACTTGCTCCAGCAGCTCAATGGCCTTCCTGAGTTGAGAGATCTAGAACTGGACACAGGACTCAAAGTGTGGCTGCACCAGTGCTGAGTTCAAGGGGATGATCACTGCACTGTTCCTGCTGGCCACAACAGAGACAAGTTCTGAGCTCTCAGTGCTGAGCGAAGCATAGGGACTGAAGTCTTTAACCAAGTTATCTTCTGCCTCTCGCATGGCCCCATATAATGGGAGTCTGGACTCACTGCTGCAAGCCCCTTCCTGTGGTCCCTTCCCATCACTCACCAGCTTCGGGCCAAGCTGTTCCAGATCAGCCGATGCTCCTTCAGCAGTAGTTTCTGGATCACGCCCTGCAGCCCCTCATGGTAGTGGCTGGTCAGTGCAGCCTGGGCTGGCAGCACTATGCCTAAGGACAAGGGATGTGTCACAGCCAAAAGAGGAGATCCTGGCCCTCGTCCCTTGTGCAGGGCCACAGAGTGTCCTTACCTTCCAGGGCAACATAAGGCAGGCACCTCCCATCAGCTGCAGACACCAGGGCTGGCAAATTGTCATCGACCTGGAGCTTTGGGGCCTCCTGGAAGAGCATGGACTGAGTGTGAGCATGGGCAGGGACAGGTGGTGAGTAGGGCAAGAATGGTTCTGTGGAGATCTCTGGCAGGATGTGGCCTGCTCAGTTCTGCGTGTCCTGAAGTCACCAGAGGATGGAACAGGCTGCAGGCATCAGTGTATGCACCCAAATCAAAGTCTGGAGGGCAGTGTGGAAGGGATAGTGGGCAGGAAAGAGCATCTGAGAGACAGAGCTACCTTTATGCGTGCCACGACTCTGGCTTTCCTCCTGTACAGGTAGTAGAAGAGGCCAGAGAAGGCAAGGCTGGAGCCCAGACACAGCAGCTCCCCCGGAGTGATGCGTTTGTCCATGGTGCCAGGCTTGGGCAACAATGCCTGCAATGTGAGCATGCTGTCTGGGGAACGGGGCCGTGTCACCCATGACAGGGACATCCCACTCCCTCTGTTCTGAAAGCAGGGGTGTCCCTGGATCCCCGTCCCCAAGGCAGCGCTGTCTCATTGACCCCAAGGCAGGGATGCTCCTCCGTCCCTGTCCCCACGCACTGCCGCCCCAGGGCCAAGCCTGCCCACGGCTCCAGCGGGAGTAGTTCACCTCCAGCACCCACAGGTGCCCAGCACCCTGCATCTCGGGCCCAGCCGGGGCCCAGTCCCACACCCGAGATCGGGCCGAGGCCCAGCACCTGTCACCCAGCCCGGGGCCTGGCCCAGGCTCCCACCCAGGTCCGGCCCTTCGATGTATCCCGGCCCAGCCCCCTGCTCGGTCCCGGCCCGGCCCGGCCCGGCCCCGCCGCCGCGCCCGGCCCCGATGCCCCCGTACCCCCGAGGCGCCTAGGCCCGGACCCTGGCCCTACAGCGCTTCCTGTTGGGAAATGTAGTCCAGCCCTCATGTTGAGGCGGCGGGCCTGCCGTGACCGAACTGTCCTTCCCAGCATCCCTCACGCTGAACTACAGCTCCTGTCATGCCCTGCGTCGTCCGCGGGCAGAACCGCGACTCCCAGCAGCCTTTGCGAACGTTTCTGTCCGTGGCCGAGGAATCCCGCGGGGTCCCGGTACCGGGGAGTTCGGGAGACTCCGGGGTGGGGCTGGGGCCCACGCTGTGCGGGGCAGGACCGGCCGCGGCGGGCCCCGGAAGCTCGCAGTGGAGGCTCGGGGTAGGTTGGGATAGCCCACGCTGAAGGCAGCGGGACCCCCGGCCTGGGCTTTACCGGGGACTTCCGTAGCTCTGACTCGTCCCCACCAGCTTTGTTGTGTTCCTCCCCACACCTGTGCTTCCCTCATTCGGGGAATGTCCATCCAACATCTCATCCCCCGCTCCGCTCCCTCGAGATGTCTCACCTCCGACGCGTCCCCAGCCTTGGCGTCACCC
>WAAE01006282.1:14391-103061 GCA_013400495.1 Nicator chloris | reverse complement strand
CCTCTGCTTTGTAGGTTCATACAGAGCTATAAGAATTCCTGCACTGTTTCAGCTATCTTCCTGTCTTACTCCTGTGAATTACTGGGCAGTGCTCAATTCTCTGTATTCTGTGGTACTGACAGGAAATAGAGAATTCTGTGAGATTGGCATGAAATGCTGTGTCTGCCATATGCTGATGGGATTTATTGCCTGGAGAATAAAAAGCCTTATAGGAATGTATTGGGGAAAAATTCATCTTGCAGTCAGTGGGTGGGGAGAAGGAAATTAGCCATGGTGCATGTGATGTGATACTTGCCATGTTTGAATTATTACAGTCACATATCTGTATGAAACATGTGCTTAGTTTTAACAGATGACTGCCTGCAGTCCTTGGGAATCACAGATGCAACCTGTGTGATCCATTTCAGTTTCCCATCTCCAGGAGTCTTCGGGCAGCGCCTGCAAAGCCTGAGTGATAACTTCTGCACTGGGAAAAAGGTTTGGGTGAACCTTGACTAGGTAATGCTACACTGGATTATTACTGGTGGATATGTAAACATTTTCCAAAATATTTACTACTTTTAGGATTCTGCTGGAGATCAGGAACAAACAAAGGCCAAGTCAGTCATTCTGCTGGCAGAGAACAGTTCCTGTCATGCACCTGGGATTCTTCACTATTTAAAGCATGCAGAAGCTGAAATTCCAGAAGAATTCTATGATTTGACTGCCAAGGTGCTGGAATCTGAGGAAGATGAGAAATTTTCAAGGCCCTTGTGTGCTTCTCTTAAAACATTTGGGATTTGCAGGTAAGGAAATGTCAGGTTTTTGTGCCCTGAATGATGATTGCTCCTGATTCCTTGATGAATTTTCCTTTTGGATGCTTTTATCTAAAACAGGTTTTGCTCACGATTTTTTTTTTCTGTTGCAAGTCACTTAACAGTAGTTTACAAGTGAAAGCAAAGAGCTTTTTTCTAAACCTGTTTTTTTTTTTTAATGCAGGAACAGAACAGAGTGTCCAGATCGTCACCAAATTAATTTAGCAGTAGACACAGCCCAGAATATTGCAGATGAAATGATAGAAACACCTGAACGTGTGACAGTAAGTTACAGTTTTCCTTGGGCTTGGGTACCAAGAAGACAGGCCTTAAACAGCTACTTAGCATGTTACTTCATTTTTTTGTATTCCATTAATCCTACTGTGATATGGAAATCATTTGACATGGCTATTTGTTATTCTCTAGCTTTTTGCCCCTCTCCCTTGCATAAATTAGTGTGCCAGATGTTCCTTGTGTCCTTAGTTTGAACTGGAACTGTTTTGCAGGTAATTCTGAGTTTACCTCAGGTCATATTCTGCTTTGAAGATTCACATTTTTTGGGAAGAGGACTTGTGTTCTGTGTATTCATTCCCTGTATAATTTGAGACCATATATCAAAACTAACAAAGAGGGAGGTTTATAGCAACTTGTATTTCTTGTAGAGGAAACACAAAGTAATCTGTGGGAGTGAAGAGAAGTTGAAGGATTTTTTCTTAGCTGACTTGTTGGTGAGAAGTTGCTGAAAAGGGAGCATTTTCTGGCCTTGGGATTAGAGAATGTATTTTCATTCATAGTATGCTCAAAGAATGGGGAGCTCCTCTCTTGTAGCTAGAACATCTGAGTTATTTCCTTCAAAAATACCAGTGCTTTGGAAGACTCTTTTGCTACAGGGTGCTGTTTTAGTTAGACTTCTTCGTTAGTAGTTCCACATTCATGAAACCTTCATGGCTATGAGGTTGACTTTGCTATGGTGATTCTTGACATCCCAGTAAGAATTTTTGTCTCCAGCTCCCTTTGAGACATGGGCTTTGTCTGAGGTGTACTCACAGCAGCATTTTGTGCATTGGTGTGCACAGCTTGTGTTTGTAGTCTTTTTTTAAGTCATTTTGGTGCAAAAAAAGCATTCAGTTCTTGTAAAACTCCCTGTAAGGCTGTAGAGTGTTCTGAGTACAGCTGGAGTGCTGCAGAATGTGTCAGTGGTGAGCAGATAATTGGCAGAACTCAGTGGTGTTCACTGTGGTGGAATATCATCACCTGACACCCAGCAGTTCTTGCTCCATACATGGCTGTCCACTGCTGACTGAACTATGAGCAGTTAGGATTTGACAATAATAACCTCTCACTGTTTTCTGAGATGTGTGTGTACAGCAACATCTGTCACCTTTTCGGGTTGGAAAGAGGTATGTGATCTATATAGAAAGACTTAAATTTCATTGGTTTGAGAAATCATCCACCCCTCCTTTCTGCTGATGTATTTGATCCTTTCAGATTCTGCCTCTCCTCATTGTACATGCAACAAACTACTTTGGGCGAATAGTCAAGAAACAGAAGGACCAATATACAGTTCTTGCTAAAGAAATGAATGATTATTTCAAGATACCAGGACATAGGATTTCTGTTAACACCGTGGAGAAGTCAGTGTTTTATGGGTTATGTAAGGGAGCTATTTGCCACAGGTAAAATTCTGTTGGATTTTTACTTTATTCATGTGCATGTATGTATACAAAGCTTTTTAAAAACTTGACTGTTGGGTAAAGAAAAAAGTCAGCCCATTCTCAAAAGCAGCAAAAAATCACTGCTATGTCAATAATGCTTTTAAAAGCTCTTGCCTGTTCTGAGTTCTGAATGGCAAACAAGGTGATTCCCTACACATGCACTCGGTTACAGAGTGGGCTGTGAAAATACCAGTTCTAAAATGAGAGCAGGTTTAAAAAATACTCTGCACAACTGGTTGCATGAATAATAATTCTGTGTTTCTTTTCCTACTATATGAAGGGTTCAGGTGGTAGAGACTCCAGCAAAAGATGAAGAAAATGTCTATAAGGTCACAATTAAATATGTAGATGAAGGCAGGACAAGTCAAGTGAATAGTGATCAGCTGCTTCACTTACCTGCAAAGTTTCAGAGTCTGCCACCTCAGGCTGTGGAAATTGTAGTTTGTAGAGTAAAACCCATAGATAATGAAGTTGAATGGAATCCAAAGGTAATAAGCAGGTTTTGCGTGGTATTTCCTTTATGCTCTTTACATTCTCTCTCTGTTTCCTACAAGAAAACAGTTATAAACTGTAAACCTAGGTAGCAAATTGCATTGCAGAGAAGTTTTGACACTAAATACAGTGTTAAATACTGCTATTGGGGTAGATTCCAAGAAGGTCAGTTTTCTTTTTTGGTTTTTCTATGAAATAATACAGTGAAGTTCATGGGATTTTTTTTTTTTTTTTCTGATTTAAATGCCTTTCTTTTAGAACAGGTTCTCACTGCTTTGGATTCTGGGGAAGGAACAGGAGAAGTGTAGCCTCTTTAAATTGACTTTTATTTGGGTGATCTTGCATTAAGGAAACAAATGCCTTGAAGGCTAATACTGCTCTAACTTAGAGTTAAGTTAAAGTGTTCCACTGGTTTACTCAAAACTATATTTATTTGTTGAATACCCTTTTCATTGTTAAGCTCAGATGGTATTGTTTCATTGTAGCTAAGTGACTGTAAAGCTGTGTTGGTATCCATACATCTCAAGTGCAGTGACAACTTGTTTTTCCTAGGTGACTGATCTCATTAATCACAAAATTAAAGGAAAACTTCATCATGCAAAAGTGGTGCATACCTTGGGAAAGACAGTTTGGGTAGATCCAATGGTAGGTATAGGCAGCACTGGGAAATCTTAGTATATCTGCACATGGTCCAAGACTACTCCACAAAGTTAGTAATGAAAGGGTATTTGAGGTACTAGTGTTCAGTAATTTGTCTTGTGAAATCTATTCTGCAGTTTGGTATATTCCTCTGGAATAATGCAGCTTGGATCCTCCAGAGATGGTTTGCTGATATCCAACAGCTCTTGAAGTAGATTTAATTTATTCTGTTTATAATTCTAAGTCTACTCTTACAGCTCTTAAACTAGCTTGCAGTCAGTTTTAGTCTAAATTTTTCTGCAAATTAAAAAACATTGAAGCTTTTCTCCTTTATTTTCTTGATCAGAACAGGAAAAATGGGTGCTCTTGTTCATGGATTTTTCTTGTTCTACAGTTTCACATCCATTAGCATCCAGCAGACTTTTTGATTTTGTGGAGCGAGTCAAGTGAAAAATGGATTGGAAAGAGAAAATGATCTGGAAGTCATTCTTTTCAGTCTTTTCTCTTCCCATATGGTGTAGCTGAACCTTTCACCAATTTCTAGGCTTTGGGGTTTTTTATTGTGCCCCCACCCTCTCAGCTGTTCTTGGGTTGTTTGGAACTCACAGTTCTTTACTGCATGAGGTATATTATGGCTGTCACTTACATGATATGGGCTGGCACTGTTTACTTAACTGCCATCCTGGTTATGTTAGGGCAAGCAGCCAGTTACTCGAGCCATTAATTGTTCTCTGAGTGTCATCATCATTTGCCTTGTGATAAGCATGGGGAGGTTCCTGGCGGAAAATCCAGAAAACCAAATTGCCTGCAGGCATAAGTCAGTAGGGCTACTGTCAGTTGCAGTTTGATTAAAAGAGCAGCTTTTAGTTGGAGAGAGACCATTGAAGAGCTGTGCTTTCCCTTTATTATGTTGTGTAATTCAAGGTTGGGGTTACCAAACTTGCCGTGATGAAGATGTGGATCAATGAGTACAACATTCGATCTGAGATTTTGTCAACGGGTTTGGGAACCGACAATCCTGAACATATAGGAGAAATTCAGAAGCTGTGCAGGCAGATACCAGTTCTGGATCACGCAGAGAGCTTGGAGCATTTGTAAGTGTCTGCAATTTTTTTTCAGCAAATACTTTATTAAGAGCAAAATTCTATTTAACTGAATATGATTAATATTACTGACAGTGTTTTTCATGTTTTTCATTTAAATGCAGAAACAGTTATGTTTGTAATGCGTCTACTTCCCATTAACTATTCTCTAGCCACATAACCACAAGGAAAAAAAGTTGTAATTCTAGAAAATGTTAACGTAGAATTTGATGAAGACAGGCAAGTTAGCAATAAAAGTATGGAGTCTGAATTCAGATTCTGAATTCAGTCAGTAAGCATCTGGTATCTCAGCCACAACCTGTTGGCATTTATTCCTTTCTCCTGGGAAAGGAAGGTTGGGAACCTCCGTGTCATCGCCAAAGCGTGTAATGCTAGGGGCTGGACAACTTCATTGTGATGCTGTGTGCTGAAATGTGTGTAATGCAACTGCTTGGATCATATTTTACAGACCCGCTAAGCCCGAGACTACTGCTGAAACATTTGGAACTTCAGTACAGGCTTTGTTAGTAAGGTACAGATTAAACTAGGGGGAGGCAAAGTAAGGTGAAGCTGACTGTCATTTGTGAGTTTTATTTTAAAACTGCTTTGTCCTGTGTTTAGAAGCACAAAAGAGGACACAGCTGGTCTAGAGGAGGCATCCAGTCTACAGGATACGTCAATGCAGGAAAATTCTGCTGAAAGCTGTAACAGTTCTGTGACTCCTCCAAGCAGTAAGCTTTCCATCATTTCAAGAAGTTCTCAAGCTTGAATTCAAGTTGGATGCTTGATATCAACCTAACAGTCATCCTGGCAGCTGCAGACTGCTCTGGGTGTACAGAGCAGCACCATGTGGCTGATGTTTGCAGTCAGCCAGAGCTGCCTTCCAGTGAGCAGTCAGGAGATGCTGTGAGAATGACTCTTGCTGCTGTAACTGTGTGGCTGTTTGAGGAGTGCTCTGTCCCTCAGACACTTGGAATTCTTTGGCTCTGAGTGGAACATGTAAGCAGGAAGTCTGTGCTGTAGAGAGGACAAGACCTCTGCTGTTGTTGGCCACAGGGTTTAAGGGAGTTGAAATAAGAGTGTGAGTAACAATGTTGTTCTCCTGAGAGGTTAACTTTTTTCCCCAAGATTCAGGATGGCAGAAAGTGGTGCTTCCCCCCCACCATTTCTTTTTAATCTAAAGGATGTGCTTACTTCTGTCAGTAGAGGCTTAGACGTGCTTAGGCATAGCAGGGGGACAGGATTACCTGCTAGCAGCTGACATGAGTTTGGAGCAGTGGAATGTGAAGAAGTTGTAGCAGATAAAAAGGCTGGAGTGCTTATTGGAGAAGGCTTTTTTCCCTGGTAACAGTCACACTAATGCCAGGTTTCAAGCTGTGATGTTGACACCAGTATTAGTCATTTCACCCCTGAAACTCGCCCCTAATTCCCAAAATGATCTGTTTCAGGTGTCAAATAAGTAGTGGTTTGAAACTGGAGAAAACCTTTACCTGACCTGGAAAACAGCATGTTTGGTTAGGTTTTTTTTAATCTTCTTACACCAATTACAGTATTTTTGATAATTAAAATTTGTAGTTGAATTATGAACGTTAAGAAATCTTTCAGGATGGAAAGTACGCAATACAAAGGACAAAGACAGTAATTTGATCACTAGCAAGTTATTTTTATGATCGTATGGGGGAATTCTGGAAATACCTGGTTTCTATAGTATAGGGAAGTATAAAAGATGTTTCTGGATGTCTTCTTTTTAGATGATGCCTTTCAAACAAAAGAAGCAGAAGACTCTACTGTGCATCAGCAGAAGGGGTAAGAAAATGGTGATTGTTCCCATCTTGCTTTTATGTGAACTGTCAAACAGGATTGTTCTGTCTCTGTGGTCAGCTGAAAAGTTCCTTTTGTCTGTTGGAGGTTGGTTTTGCTGTTAGCTTTTCCTTTGGCACTTCAAGGGCAGACTATGGTGGCATCCTGAAATGAGGCAGTGTGATTCCTGTGGATATCAAAGTCAGTGGAGCATGTCTCCCCATGGAACTTGTAGATGTGCTCCTCTAAAGACTTGGAATGTGCTTTTGTAGGAAGCTTGACTGGTGTCCCATCACCTGCTTCCCTGGCACTGCTGCTGGAGTCAGGTCTGCATGGCCCAGGCTCCTTGGCTGAGTTGTGATTTCATGGGCAAGTTCTGGCTCTGTGGGAGACAACTTGGCTCAGTGCTTTTCTGCTTTGGAAAATACCTATTAAATTAACTTTCTTTCAGCTGTCATCCACAAATCAAGTGGTTTCAAGATAATGTGACTGTGACACTGAAGGTGCAAATACTGAGGGCAGCTGACAGTAAATGTGAGTTCTCTAGAGACAAGGTGGCTTTCAGGTAGGTTTAAGAAACTTCAGTATAATCAGCAAAGTGTCTTTGTGTGGGTTTAGTGTTTTTAAACTTCTTGCATATTGCAGTGCTTATTCAGAAGGCAAACTTTACGTGGCTGACCTGGAGCTGTATCAGTCAGTAATTGCAGAGAAGTCCACATGTGTGCTTAAGGATACAGAGGCTGTGATTTTACTGGTAAAAGAGAAGAAAGGAGCGTGGTGCAAATTACTGAAGAACAAGGTGAAGTGAAAATTAATTTGGGAGTTATTGAATGTTCTGAACACGTTTGCTGTGCATCAGGGCAGGTATTTGAAACAGTGTTTCTGTCAACAGAATGTTCACGTGTCCTTAGACTTTGAACACTGGGAAGCGTCTGAAGATGAAAGGCCTTTTACAGTTGGTAAGGATTGAATGAGTCTGTATATAATACAGAAAATGGTCAACATTCTTTTTGCATTGGCTTTATCTGAAATAGTCATTTATTCCAGCAGGTTCCTCAGATTATCTGAAAAGAGCTGAGAGGACTTAATAGTACCATGTATTTGTTCTGGGGCTCATTTTTACCTGGTTTATAAATGTTACACTTTGTTAATCACTTCCAGGTTCTGGAAAACTGAGCTACCCTCCTGCAGGATCTGAGGACTGGTTTGAGTCCTCAGAAGACAGCGATACAGAAAGTGATGACTAATTGGGAGGAGACATTCCTTTCCTCTCTGAGTATTATTGTTAATTAAACAGTTGATGTAATTGTTGATTGCGTTGATACAGCTGTGGCTTGTTCATGTAATTGTTAATTAAAAACATAAGTGCCCTTAGAACCTGACTACAACGGTGCTTAATTATAACCTTCAACTGAGAACAGGTACTGGCAAAGCTGTATCTGGTGTAAGAACACTTAAGAGTTGATGTAATCTGTATTTTGGGCTTGCTCTGCATCCTGATGACAACAGAAATTACCTACTTGAAAAACCCAGCTGCGGAGCAGATGTTTTCCTTTGCTTGTTCTGTTCTTCTTTGATTTGTTTAATACCTAAATAAGGTAAGGTGGGGTTTTGTTGGGGTTTTTTTGTTTGTTTGTTCTTTGTTGTTGTTGTTTTTGTAGATTAGCAGGTTATTTAAGAGATACAAGTTACCTCTAGTTTTTTAGAAGCAAAAAGTGGGTTTAGCCATGCATTCTTAGCAGCTGAAAGCACCAGTTTATAAAGAACAGTGTAAAAAATACCAGCAGTATGTCCAAGACTATTTGTCTGACCTCAAGCAGTTTTTGATCCTGGTGTTCATGAGGAAGAGCTTTCCTGGGCACTTGCATAAATGCAGTTGCATTTTGGAACATACTTGACTTAACATTCTCCTCCTCTAAGGAATTCGGTGAAATATTTCTGTTGTGTTTTGAATGAGGGCACTGAGGGCACCCCAGTGTCAGTGGGAGGGAATGAGAGGGTGGAGGAGCAGGTGAGAGGAGAGAAAGAGGTGTCAAGAAAGGGAGGTTGTAACCCCAAAATGCCTGATATAGTTCATAGGAGGGAGAGGTGTAAAAAAAAAAAAAAAAAAAAAGTCTTGTTTTTATTCATAAAAAAATTTCAAAGTAACCCCCCATACATATTATAGCTGTGGGTTTAGAATGATCAATACTCCTTAGATCCATGGGGTTTGAAAATACAAATATAACTTGTACATATACATTAACCAATAAAGTGCTTGAAACGGCAAGACGAAAAGGTCCTTCTGTAGTAATTAAAGTACCTTCGCTGCGTTTTTCCTGAGTTTCCTACGGCCTGTGTCAGATGTCTCACAGGCGGTGCTGCCGCCCTGTGGTGCTGTCCGGTGCTGCGGCCGGGCCGGGCCGGGCGGGGCTCCGGGCCCTGGGGCACGGCGCGGTTCGGGGCTCCGGGCCCTGGGGCACGGCCTTCGCGGCTCCGGCTCTGGGGCACGGCGCGGTTCGGGGCTCTGGACCCTGGGGCACGGCCTTCGCGGCTCCGGGCCCCCCGCGCTGCTCTGCACACCGCGCAGGCCTCGGGCGGGGCAGACACCTCAGTCACCCGCCGGGGCCGTCGCTGGTCGCGTCCGTATGTGGCCGGCGCACGCTGAGCCTCCCTTGCTTCAGCCCCGTGTCCCTCTCCGCCCCAGCCGTGTCGCGACAGCGGCATGTCGCCGCTCGCCTTGCCGAGTGCGGCGTGTCCGGCAGTCCCTGGCGCGGCGGGCTCCGGCCCGGGCGCTGCCGGCAGGAGGACGCGGTGTCCCTTCTCTCCGGGGGTGGCCGCATGGCCCTGCTTCGGGCTTGCGGGGCTCATCGCCGGCTGCCAATTGCCTCCGCCTGTCCTCCCACGTTCGACTCTGTACCCTGCAGGACTGTTTGTATTGCCTGACACATCTGCTCCAGAGAGCAGCCACCAGAGTTGCTGACCCCTAAGCTTATCAAGCACAGGTAGTGTATTTGCCTTCATGGTCCTTTGCTTGCTGCACGGCCCCATGCCACACTTGCATGTCACTGATAGCACACACCTTTCCTTTACAAATAATTTGGTTGGTGAAGGTATGGGTATTAACGTCTTTGAAATGGGTCTTAATGTCTCTACTGACTTTGGGCAGCAGGTTTGTTACCAGGCCCTGACAGTTTGGCTCCTGAAATAGACAAGGGGGTCTGCACAAGCTTGAACTTCGGGGTAGAGCAGTAGGTTCAAGGGGGAATATGTGATAGGTGGTTCGGGAAGGCTGTACCTTCCTAGTACCTCAGCAACGGGGAAACGAAGAGGGCAACGTGTGGCCGGGAGTTTGGGATAAAAGGCGGCAGTGCCCTCCGAAACCCCGAGAGAGAAAACCCCGCAGGCATGTGCCCTGATAGCCTCTCTCCTTTTATTTGATTACAGTGGAAGGACCCCTCTGTCTCCTTTTTGGACATAAAGCTCTGGCGTTTGTGGAGTTTCCTGACATCACCAAGGCCCAGCACTTTTCTAAGTGCTCTCCAGATCCCCTGCACCTGTCCCTGTGCTCCCCACTAAGCCACGCCAGCCATCGCCACGGTCCCTGTCAGCACACACGAGGCCTCCTGTCCCAAACTGGGGGCACTGTGTGCACACAGATGGGCAGCAGTGATGTGACAGCAGCCACTGTGACATCACTTCCCAAGCTAGTGTTAAAGGGGTGCTGGGTGTCCCTGTGACCTGCAGAGGTGACGTGGGCTGCCGAGGAAGGAGCTTGCCCGGGGCTGCTGAGGGAGGAGGGCACTGCAGAGGCTCTGAGGCCTCCTGCTGTTCCCTCTGGGTTGGCAGAGGCTCTCCAAGCGCTTGCCACCGCCCTGGCCCATTTGGCAATGGTGCAGCAGGACTCTGCCTGGGGGGGCTCCCCCTGCACCATGGCCATGAAGAGGAAGAGTGGCTCCCACTTCGGGCCCATACGGACCCGGCACCTCCTGCGGCAGGAATGGCGGGAGAGGAAGCCCTACAGCCGTCCAGAAAGCCACCCCAGGAGCAGCCGAGTGCCAGCCCCAAGGCTGGGCGCCTCTCACCCAGCACAATAAAGTCTTCTCATCTGCACTGGGTGGTGCCACTCATTTGTCAGCCATCCTCTTCTGCCTTTCTTGAGGGCGTGGGACCAGTGGATCCTCGTCTTCCCTGGGACTGACCGTGCCTTCCCTGTCCTGGCTGGACTGGGCTGCCTGGCTGGAGGACATGGCACAGTCTCAGCCTGCTGGGCAATGCTGCTAGCTTTGGGGTGCTTCCCGGCCTTGGGGAAGGTGCCTGGTTCAGTGATGTGTTTGGTGGTTCTTCCAAAGGTGGAAGATCCCCTCCTTCATGATGATGCTCTTGCAGTCTGCCTCTGTGGACAAACCTCTCCCTGACACTCATGAAAAGCCGCTCCCAGAGGGAAAGGGGCCCTGGCTCCCTTACAAATACCTGATGCACACCTGAGTCCTGGGCCAAGGGTGCCAAATGCCTTGCCTCACCACCATCCAGTTGCACGCCTGTACCACTGTTGAACCTTGGGTCTTGAGTCTGAATGTACTCCTTAAAACCTAGTCGTGAGTTCCCTTGAAAGTCTTGCTTTGACTGCACATGATATTTAATGTAAGGTGTTGACCTTTCCTTACTGAATGGGAATATATATATTCTGTGGGTTTGAAGAGGGACTGAAGGGAGAGTTACTTCCAAAAATAGTCTCTGCTTGTACAGTCTTTTAAAATGAAAAATAGATCTTTTAAGAGTAATGGTTAACAATGTGGTCTCATTACTCATTTTTAAATTGCTTTTCTTGGCACAAACATTTCTATGCTGAACCCCCTATTCCATAGTTGGAGAGAACCCAGCTTTTTAACTCTTTGATCAAACTCATAAAACTCTTCACAGTTATTCTTTCTTTGATGGTAACTAGAAACTCCCAAAATATGTTAATAAATATCTCCAAACACACACTTTTGTAGCCCTAAGCTACACACAATCCTCTGCTGGGGATCCTTGCTACAAATATTCAGTGAATAATTGGAATCCTCAAAGGTAGCACGTAAGAGTGTTAAAAAGTAGATCTCAGCCCTCTCAGCTAAAGATCATATTCCTGAATGTTTTTCACGATTCATTAGCTCCTAACATCAAGTGCCATCCCTTTGGGAGAAGAGCTTGGTAGGGCACTATTTAATTTTCCCTCAGTAAAAAGCTGTGTCTTGATCTTACAGAAGAATGAGGACCCAGCCCTGTTTCCTGACACAAGAGGGGAGCAGAGATGCCCATGGGGTGTAAATACTCTGCCAAGCAGGGAGGTGGCAAGAAGCACAGGTAAGAGGAGAAGGGATTCTTAACTGCAGCAAAGTTTACTGTATCATGACAAAAAGAAGGTATTAAAATCACCTTTTAATACAACCCGGTTGACATGGAAGCTAAGGGAGACTTGTGATCAATTTTCTTTCCTTATTTTTTTTGGTTTGGCCACAAAAGCAGACAAGCCATTCTTCACCAAGCTCTACTAATGAGCTTCTTTCTCCGAGGTTTTGTACCCTGTATAATGAAGAACATCTGTACCTCGAGTAAAGCTTGACATTTCCCTGCCTATTCACCAAAGGCCTTTTGCTCTTCTTTCAGTGCAATACTACAAATGCAATGCCTGGGAGAGAAAACTGGAGGAGTCTCCGGAACATTTTATTCTGATCACCTTCCCTCAATATTTCAGTAGAATTACCCAATTCATATGGTAATCATTTCCTTCTAATCAGTGTTTCCTATGTAACCTTGTTTATTCACTCCTACTTATTCCCACTTGCCAAGAAAGCCAAATGAGACTATTGGAGGCATTTGTCTTTCATGACACCAAGAACAGATTAATCATGCTGACAGCATGCTAACAAAAGGATGGTTTTAATTAATTAACACTTATAAATAATTTGTTAAAGGTTACAGAGTGCTTAATGTATTCCTTAGTAAACAGTTATTACATGGACCAGCCAACCAATAAATTGCTTATAGCTAGAAAAAACTTTTCTTTTGGGCTTAGAGTACTTCTCAACCTTTCTGAAAACCAAGGGCCACCTTCTATCGTGGGCAAAATGCTGATTGCCTAGTCTTGTGGAAATGGAGTATTTTGTACTTTGTACTTTGTATTTCATAAAAGTTTATTATATTTTTATTATTCATACTATTTTTTTTTTCTTTCCCCTTGACTGTTTGTTCATATGCATAGGATTGATTTTTTGGAAGGGGACAGATAATTTTGCAGCCGACTTGGTGATGTCTGGCAAACCATCAGAGTTCAGGTTGAGGTATAGTGATTTATGGTATGCACTGCTCAGGTAGGGTGCTGTCAGCAACTTCTTCATTAACTCTTCCTAGAAGTTCCCTCATGGGCTTAGGCTGTAGTCATTAACATTACTGAACAGCTGCATATACACTCATGAGCAGGTATAGTTTATACTTCTAAAGAAACCATGTGATTTTATTCTAACACTAGTAGAATTTTGAGTTTCATAGGGCATCTAATGAAGACTGAAAAATCTGGATTTAAAATTTGGGAAAAAAGGCAGCAAAGCTTGTCTCTGGTGGGCAAGGACTACATCAAGTCTCTTTACACCCCTGGTGTGTTAGCAAGATCCAGTGGATGCTACTTAATTACCATATATATATATATTTTTTTTTTTTAAATATAAAATTATAGTGCTGTGCAGGCAAAATTCTGGGAAGATTTATATGCTTATAAAATTTCTATGAGCCCATTGTCTTCCGTTGATCATGGTGTTTCTGCAGCAGAGGATAGAAAAGAAAGCTGAAGATGTTTTCTTAGTTACCTGTCTCTGATCTCAAGAGCTCCATGTGCATTCCAGGATTCCACAATGTAATCTGGGCTGATCCCAAGAACTCAGCTGGATTCTCCCCAGGAATCTCATCCACTGTCTCAGGGTTGTTTTTATTGCTGGTCTCAAGATGATAAATGTTTTCTTACAGGATCATCCAGAAAGTATTTTTTAAAAATTAGATGTTTATGTGATAATTTTACACCTTGTAGGGAAATTCCATGAAGTGGCTCACTTTCTTTTTAATGGGTACACCAGCAGAACAGCCAATGAAAATGTAGTCCTGTGCCAGTTAAACAAGGTGTGGAATTTGTGGTGAATTTTCAGTTTGACTGTAGCTGTAGGGATATGCTGAGATACTGACTTATTTCAGACAAATCAGAGGTTAAGAAGCCATACAGACTTTTAATCATGTACAAATATAGGTAACAAAAATTTTTACCCCCAACCTTAGCAAATACTGGTAGATTTTGAGAGAAAATTGGATATATTTGGACCCTTTTTGCTGCTCTATTTCAACTCAGGAGTAAATGAGAGAATTCAGAATCAGGCTATTTTACAAATACATTAAGTGTTGGAAAATTAATTTAAAGACAACACATGACAGATGCCTTTAGTAGTTAGATCTTATACAGCTTTTGGGCTGTATTATACATCAGAGATCCAAATTTTAGCCTGTGGCTTGTAAGTAGAATAGTAGAAAATAAGTACCCTTTTTGAATCCTCAAGAAAAGTCGTAGGAAAGAGTGGCCTTCACATGGGTGCATAAGCTGTCAAAAATACTACAACAATTATATACTGGCATTTGCAAATTTATTGCATAATTTAAGAAAATCTTGCACGTTTAATAGCTAAGGAATAGGAATTATCCTCCAAGCAGCAATATATATAAATATTTGAATGAAATGAGAGAAACTGCTATTTATGACATGAAGGCACATCTCTGTTGTGAGGTTCAGAAGAGCCAAAAGCAGCCAGCGCGTTTTACTTCATTTTCAAATGTCAAGTGTTAAATTAGAACATTTGCATGTGGTCTGGCCCCACTCTCCTGTTCCCCTGGGGTGTGCTGCCCTTCCCATGGGAGAGCTGGGTGAGTGGGAATGCTGTGCCAGAAGGGAGCTCCTGTCTCCCTCCCAGAGATTTCAGGAGCTCTCTGTGAATGGCAGAGCCTGTCTGAGCCTGCAGGAGACCAGGCCTAGCAAGGCTTCACACAGCAGAGTGTGATCTAGTCCCAGGCTGGTTTCTTCTGTGGGAATGTTCCAAATGACATCTAATGTTTAACCATAATTGAGACATTTAGAGGCAAACATGTCTAGACTAACTGATGTTTTAAAACATCTACTACCCCTTTTTCTAGCAGTGTATCACTGTGAACTGCATGTAGTTAAATAATTAACATCAGATTTTTCTGTTTCGTTCAGCATTCTTAACCCATAGGTAAAACTCTTGGCCACAGATTATTCCAGTTAAACTCTGTAAAGGATGGTGGTTGTTTTTCACAGGAGCTCACATAATCTCAAAGTTGCTCTTAAACATTAGAACAGAGAGGATCCCTACTGCTCATATTGGAAAGGGTTACCATGCAGCAGTATTTTCTAGTTAAAGTACAGAAATAGGAGGTGAATCCAGCAACCCAAATGTCAGGCTGAAGTATTGTGCCCAAATATGATACAATGTAGGCCAAATCATGATATATATCTCTGTACATAATGAGTACACACTAAACATTTTCAGCATATGAATAGAAAATAAATTATCAGAGAAAACTTGTGTTTCAGGAAAGGGTGAGTTCAAGGCAGGAGAGGGATAGTTTTAACTAGCCACTCTCTAAGTGGGAGGGGTTACTAAGCAGAAGTGTGTGTTGATAACCAGAAACATGGCCGTGGGCTTCTGTGTGTGTAATTATGGGATCAGGAATTCACAAACATATCTCTTGGCAGTGCGGCACACTTCATCCACCCACTTGCCTTGGGATGACTGGGACAAAAAGACACAGTTTTCACGCTTGCCCCCGTTGGGCTGGGCACGGTCCCAGTTGAAGTACTGCAGAGCCATGCCATTGACATCAACAAACCTCCCTTCATGGACCATGTCAGTGACACCCAGCCAGAACTCGGACGCTCCGGGCACACTTTTCTTGCCATAATCTCGAAGGATGTTTGTTTCCTCACTATTCCTCGGGATGGCCAGTGTCCCCCCCTTGGTTATGCAGTCTTCATTGGCTTCATGGAAATGCTTGGTGCCTTCTGACATGAGGTAGCACTTCTTGTGGGCCTTGGTCCCACGAAGACACACTGTGAACAGACAGGAATTTGCACATTCAGTACAAGTGTGGGCCTCAGCTTTCAGTAATGGTTCTCCAAATGATAATTTTCCAAAAGCACGTTGGAACTTGAACAGACAAGTCCTTCAGCAAGTGAAAGGCTCTTGACTCCACAGAGAGGGCCTGAAATTCGCGGTAAGGGCTGACTTACCTGCTGGTGCTCCAGTTCATGTTTTTTGAAAACACAACCCTGTGTGCAGGCAGCAGGTCACCCTGCCTTTGGGAACAGACTGCTAAAATGTAACCCAGACCTGTTCTCAGTGCCCCTTTTACCAAATAGTCCTGCCTTCACACGTTTTCTACCTTATTTCAGCAGTCTTGAAACTGATGGAATGTATGAGGTGTGGATGTTTGTTTTGTTGCCAGATATAAGTTGGTTATCGGGAAATCTGTATTTGGCTTTATAGCAGAGACAGATCTAAATGTCTTTTAATACTGGTGATATTTAAGTAAAGGAAATGTTTACATCTTATCTAAGCTCAGTTTCCAGTAAGCAAAGGCAGGAGAGAAATGTGCTGTATTAAATGTGTCCTGCTGACCAGGAAAATATTGACTTGAAATTTGTAATACAAATCTCTGAGTGATTAATAAAAGTGTAATTCTACCTGTAGAAGATTGCATATTCACCTCCCTTGGCATTAATTTCTTTTCTTTCCGGCAAAGTCTATCCTTCAAACTCTAAATGCAAATGAGGTAAAGTGACTCAAATCTATAAGTGCTTTCAAAAAGTGAACACTTATTACTGACTTACATGACAATCTGGACTCAATCTGCTAAACATTTGAATTTATAAATCTGTTTTATTTTACTTCTGCTGGGGAAGTCTTGATGTAAAGTCCAAATGGACCAGAGGGCTAATTGGCAGCTGCTCTGTCACTGGAATTGCCTTGCAGAGCTGCTGCTGGGGTTGTTCCAGCCCGAGGTCTGTGGGGCAGGAACACAGGAGGGAATCCTTAAACTTTGCCATCCAGCTTTCCTAATGCAGATTTGAGAAAAACTGATTCTCCTAAGAAAAATAATGATGGCAAGATGAACCCTTCTCAGTGGAGTGTTTCTTCTGAGCTGAGGAAGGTACCAAAGGCCTGGAAGAGACTCCTGTGACAATTATGTTTAGAATCGTGCATGTTATTACCTGCAGATTATTTCATTTATTGCCTAAGGTCATTTTGTTCATATGTACATCTTCTGTCCTGATGTTTTCTCTAATCTCTTTTTAATTCCTGTCATCTGTTGTTGTAAAAAAATAATTATGTCTCTGATCAACAGGATATAGAAGTCACTTTGGACCACATCCTATGTCTCAAGTTTTTAGTATTTCCAGCTGTAGTATTCACTGCATTCCTTAGCTACATTTTCAGAGTAATAATTTTCCATTAGGGTTTAGCCTTCAAATTCTAACCCTTCCAATGGCCAAAGTAAGGAACCTATTTATTAAATGTGGAATGCTTTAACAAATTTATATTTATGGGAAAGATCAGAGAGATTTTACTTCAGCAATGCTGCAGCAATGATAAGGACTGGATGTCTTTAGGGAGAGAGTATGTGCTGCAAAATGGTGTGTGGCAGCATTTCACATTTCATTCTATGCAGAAAGGAGGTCCAGGAAGTTCAAGCAAAAGAAGGAATCAGATTTTTAAGGTGTCTTTTGGAAATGTCCTTAAGCTAAAAATGGAGCTCCCTTTTTCCGTTGCTACAAGGACATTAACAAAGACAGTCAGAGCTGGGGGGTCAGAGGTGTCTTTTTGCCAGATTTGGATTCCAGTTGCAGAGTGTGGGTTATAAATTTAGAATAAAGCTCAAAATAAGTTTTGAGGAGAGAAAGTCTCCCAGTTCTGGTTTCATTTCTAAGCCACTGCATGCTTCCTCTCAAGCTCCTTCTGGAAGCAAGACAAGAATTACTTTTAAACAAGTGTTACTTGTCTAGCACAGGCTCCCTCTTTTAAGAAACTTCTAAAGCCGCCTTATAAGACATTTGAAATAAAAATATTTTGTAAAGCCCAAAAACCTCTATGTAACCCAAGACATAAAACTGAACAACCCAGATATTACCATCCCTAAGGAAAATATGTTCTGTTTCATGAGAATGATGTATTTTCCTCTGTAATGTCCTCTTGCACATGTTTAAATGCCAGGTTTTGTGTCAACAGCTATGAAAAAGCACAACTGTCTAGTAGGTGCATGTGTATTTATCCTTCTTATTTTGTTTGGAAATTTCCATCTGGTTATTTAAATACTTAAAGGACTCTGCAAGTTAGTCCAGAATATTTCTGAACTCACAGTGGATATAACTTTGAAGTTTTATGGCAGCATTCACATTCGAATATATGTTCATATCAAAGCTGGGCACTTAACTCGCTGACCACCAAAACTCTCAGACTCAGGAACCCTCATTGATGAGGGCTGCCTTTGATGATACAAAACTCAGAGCTTGAGTTGTGCACAGCAAAGACAAAAGTAGTTCTTGCTCTCCGGGAAGAATCACCACTCATTCCCCACTAGCTGAGACCTGATTGCACTTGAATGCTTCCTTCAACACTTGTCTGTCTGGTAAAGCTATGGCACACCATGGTTTTATGGAGCTGTACTCCTCAGTCATAAAATCCCATTAAAGAGGGGGGTGGGAGTGAAGAAAAGAGGCAGTGAGAACTTTTGGAAGCCACTGACCAGCATAAGCTGCTTTACCTGTCTGGAGTGCTTGTATTTCCTTCAGAGCGTTTACTTCTCGCCACAATTTGTCAATCTGGGTCTTCAGGTCATCTTTTTCTTACACAAAAAGAATATATAGAAATTAACAGATATGCACACAGTAAAAAAAAAATTACATGTTAAAAGCTGTTTCAAAATATGATGGGTTGCTGCATTGCTGAGATGCATTTTGATTCTTTTTTTAAAAGATTTGTCCTTAATGAAAACATTCCTCTAGGATTCCTATAAAAATCATGAGGAACCCACCTTTACCTTTCCTTCTCATATTTGATCATGGATGTTGCCTTAGAAACTGTTTGAAAATCATGGATTGTTGCAGCTTATCATTATTCAGTGAGCTGGTATCTAATTTACAAAAAATGTCCCTTTTTCTTTTGAACCTATACACTCTGGTGTATGGACATGAAATATAAAAAACAGCAGGACAGAAATTGTGTTTCTTCAAAGAAATGTTGCTTCTGTGAGCATGAAAGTTTCACACAACTCTTGTTTTAGCACCAGGAGGAACAACAAATAAAACCCAACCTGACAGTCTGAATGTTGCAGAAGTGCTTGCTGAGCTGCACTCTCTACTGCCCAGGATTAGCCTTCCTCTGTCCCTCAGTACAGAGAGGGCCTGGGGACTTGAGTCACACAAAATCACTCTGAATCAGCGTGTTGTAGCACTTAAAAAAGCACCAAGAATATGATGGAACAAGAAAAGAAGCTAATTTGTACATAACTCCATTTTCATGTCCTCTTTTCTTTTTTTTTTTTTTTTTTTTAATCATTATAATGTCTTTCAGTGCTCCCTACCTCCACAAGGCAGGATTCTGTGTTCTCCAATCAGTGCTACTCTGTGCTGGCACAAAAAATGTATGAGCAGCTTGTCCTTAGGACCTCTTAGCTTAAAACTCTAGAGATCCCAAAGGAGAAGGAAATGTTTACAACGGTGTGGCTCCAGCTCAATGTTCTTGTACAATGACTTCATCAAAGCCACCGTTTTTTAATTAACTAGGAGTTCAAATATTTGCCATTAGTGAGCCGCCATCATATCCGCTTTTATTAGAAATAAGTCTTTAAATTAAATACACAGACATTTCTAAACATCATTCTGTGGTTTTGTATTTACTCTGTAAGCTCTGCTGTGGGAACTGATGCTTTATCTTCTCCTGCTTATTCTTTGATGTTGACCTGCTAATTAGTTTGACTTGCCATTTCACAGTACTTTTCAGACAGGTGGAATAAAATTCCACAAAGAGTAGACAGGCATTCTGTTAAAATTAGGAAATGGTGCAAAAATCTGAACAATAATCCTTGGAGCTGAATACTTCTGCTTGTTTCCCCCATATACACAAATTTCCATTTTTCTGATCTTAGTCAATGTAACTACATAACTAAGAACCTGTGAGTTCTAAATAATGTTGACAGAGGTGAACAGCCAGAACAGCAATATATTTGCAGCAGTTATAGAGGTCTATTTCCATAATTCATTCTGGCACCTTATTTGTGGCTTTGCTAACTCACATAAAAATATTTAAAGGACAGATAGAATATAGACTCAAGTGTCCTTTACAAATAAACATTTGAGTAACGTTAGTTTCTGGTTCATGCAATGCTGTGTAAAGTACACAGTAAATTTGCATAGTCCATAAGCTGCTCTCCCTCCTCCCCGTTCGGACCCAGTACCTTTCACTCTGCGTTTGCTGTGCTTCCTGGCTTTGAATTTGGAAGCCTGGCTGACGGTCTGATCCAGCAGTAGGAAGCTTATGAGTAGAAAAATCATCAGTCCAGTTTGTGCCATGTCTCTTTGAAAGACCCTAAGAAGGAGCTCGAAGAGATTCCCTCCAGCAGCTGTGAGAGAGGTCACCCAGACCCATCTCAGCGGGGACTGCCCCAGGTCAGCTTTATAAGGTGTGGTGGCAGCCTTGGCTGGACTCCTCGTTTACGAAATGTGTCGAATGCTTTAGCTGGCTGTAGCATAAGACACCCCCTTGTTCTCACATCCCATCTGAAACTGCTGTTTCCATTCTGAGCTCAGCTCTACCAGCCCTGAACACTGCACTGATTGCCTCACCCGTAAGCGCCGCATCTCCTGTTTGAACACTGGAGCCAAAACCTATGGAAAACCAGACGGATGTTTGTGCTCTGCCAGCCTCCAGGAGAGGCAGCCAGAAGATTTCCACAAGTGTCAGAGGCTCACCCAGCATGGCTCTGCCCCAGGCTGGTTAAGTCATGACAGTGGCCATCACCTTCCACTGAAGAGCAACCAGGGTGCTGCTCCCTCAATAAATGCAAACACTGCAACTACAGAGCCACACAGAGGATAAAGACATTAAAATCACATTATGTGAGGAGTGCATTTATTGCTTTATGAAGAGTTAATAAAAGCCTGATAGATAGGACGGCATTTGTGGTTGAGAACAGCAATCAGCAGGGTCCAGTCAGGGGAACAAAAGGTGGCAATGCTCTCCCAAAGGTTCCCAAGTTCTGATTGTGGAGTCAGAGGAAGAGTAAACCACAAGGTGCTTGAAGCAGGACAGTGTCCCTGGAGTCTGGAGAACTCACTGAGTTTGAATCTCTTTCATTTGCCCTTGGACTCTGTGGACTTCTGTGGGGCTGCCTTTAATTGGGATTGCCAAATGAAGTAGAACCTTTCCCTGATTTTGGTGAAAAAATTAAATTTTCACAAAAATATTCCCATCCTCACACTTTTCCTTTTTTCCTTTTCCTTTTCCCCCTTTAAAAGAGGGTTTGATTAAAATGTGGGTGCCAAAGCCATTGCTGGGTGCTGGCTGATGCAGTTCATGTCCTTCAGGGCTGTTCCTCCCAACATCCCTTGGCCATCTCTGCCTTGATTACATTCTGCTTACATTGCTGATTTTTTTTTTTTTTTTTTTTTTTTTAAATCAGGACTGTAAGATCAAGTGACTTACTACTTTCTTAAAAGAAAGCTGGGATTTAGGAACATGCTGGTGTACTGCATGAGTACTTACTGGGTTTTTTTAACCCCACTAAGGCACCTCAGTACTTCCAGTGCAAACCACACCTGCCCTGTCTATCCTGGACACCTTTAAACAGCTCCCTATATTCTCACAGTCTGTAACTAGCAAACATCTCTTAACCATTAGCTAAGAAACTTCCCATAAATGCATCCTGATATGATCAAACTTAGTTCCAGTGCATACATCTTGTAGGGAAACTTCTGGATCCACACTGCTCAGTCCTCAGAGTTGTTTTGGAGCGCAGCACACTTGAGATGGCTGTTGTGGGTCCCACGCATCCAGAACTGCCCAAAACATCTCACACAGCTGCAAATTTCAGCCCATGGTAAATGTGGAAAGAGCTGGCATTCCAACTAGCACACCAGAACTGAAATGTGAGCTGGCAGAGAGGAAAATAAGGAGCTTTGCAAAGGTCTAGTTCAAGATTTAATCTGTCCTATAGAACAAGCCCTAAGTTCAGGCTTGATGCAGTCTTTATCCCAATGGTATTGGGGCATCAATACAAGCTAATTAAGGGCAGATTGCTGAATCAATAACTGCCTCCAGTCAGTTTTTCACTTGGTGCCTTCTCAGATCTTGTGGAATTGCACTTGAAGCTGATCCTGAACCACTGCAGCTTTCAACCTGACAAATTAAACTGCTAATTTCAGGTTGCCTTGATAAGGGAGTTGCAAACCCCTGGAGCTGTTTCATGTGGAGCTTAACTGTCCCACAGGCTTTGGGAGAAGCTGGAGCAGTAGCTGGGTCCACAGGCCTTTCGTGTGTGTGTTCAAGGTCTCAGTACCAGAATGAATTTGTTCCTGCCCCAAGGAACTTGAGCTTGCTAACACAGGCTCCTTTTCTTCCTGTGAAATGAGTCTGACAGAGAAAGATTTGTACTTTACTGGGGCAGCACACAAGTCACTAGAAACAGAGGGATAAAGAAAACATGGATTTGGTATTCTGACAGTTCTTGGCCAAGAGCCTGAGTGAAAAACTGCTTTTTGGAGTACGCTGTGTAATGTCCTTTCAAGAACAGAGTTGAAATTCTGTTTTGAAAGCTTAATCCCCCTCATTCAGTAGCTTCTCTGACCATTTTGCCAGTCTGCAAGTAGCTCAGCTGGACTTCACTCCTAAAAAGTGACTCACAAAGCTGCCCTTGCAGCTGCTGGGATAGACCACAAAGATATAGGGGCTAGAATTCCTCTGGAGTACCAAACAAACAGTTTCCACATTTATGACTAACCTATAGCAACTGGGGAAGCAGCTTTAACTTCTTGGGTATGGTGTGTGGCAGGAGAGCCAGAGAACAGTCAAAATATGTTGCTGGGAAGATGTAACCTGGCAGTGCTACTGTGAGGGAGCAGGAAATGCAGCCACACAGGAGGCTCCCTGAAGTGAGCACCTGGGCTGTGCATGGGCTTGAAATCAGCATTATAATGTCATTTAGAGGTGGAATTTTTCTTTTACTGGCATAGTTACAGTAATATAATGTAGCCCAGGGAGTGAACACAGTTATACACGGATAGAAGTCATTTTTCCTGAAACAAATGATTCCACTTTCCTTATCAGAATATACTATATAGATATAAATACTCTCATTGCTTTAGAGCTGCATCCGAACTAGGATGGGATTGTGGGGGTTTTTTTATTGACACCACTACAGTAGGACTTGTGCATGCAGACAGAATTGTGGTTTCTCTTGAAGTGCTTAGCTCACCTTGAGGCACTCTTGAAGTGCACTGTCTGATAAAAAACATCTTGCAAAAGCCAGAATTGCTGTGCTGCAGTGGCACCTGGGGTTTGGCTCCCATCTCCCCACCTCATTCCATTTGCTTTCAGACAACCAGACCATTCAGAGCATAAACATCCTTTGGTAAAAGGCTTTTTTCAGTTTCCCCACAGAGACTCTTCAAGGTTAAAACTCTGTTTCCTTCAGAGACAGTTCTATCTTTATATGCTCCTGTAAACTGGCTCAGGCAAAGTCTTCATACAGCAGTTTTTTCCTCTCCATTCTCAGCCATCCCTGGGTTTATGGAAAGAACATGCCATGGGGCACAGGGTATGAGAAGCCAGTGTGAGATGAGGACTGGATGCTGAGCTCCTGAAACAGGTCTGGCTGCAGATGTACAACAGCACTTGTAAAAAATAGCTTTAAAAAGATTTAGTGCTTCAGTCTGTTGGGAAGTGAACTGCTCACACATTGTCTGTTTTACTGAGACCTACAGTGCCCTTGTGCTCCAGAGCTAACTGTGCTGTGGGATGCTTGACCAAATGGGAAATGGATGGGTGTATCTGCTCCTGGAATCAGAGCAAACTCAATTCTTCTTGCAGCATTTCAGTTCTAGAAAATTCAGCTCAGCTTTAGGAAAATGAAGCCATTTGTTTGGTGAGTGGGTGAGTAATTATTTGCCCCTTCTATTGAGACTATAAAGATAAAATGAAAACTGATCAGAGCTGTTGCCAGGCTAAGGAATTGCAAGTGAGGCAGTCTGAAGAGCCAGGATGGTCAATAAAAGTAGATAACAGAAAGGTTAGTAAAAGGCTTAGCACCTCCAATATATCAGTTTTTATGACTGTCTTGGGTAAATGGGACCCACTGGTTGATTTTTATTTGTTTCAATTTAATGTAGTAAATTTTGTAAACTCTCCTAGTCAAGGATTATGTTGTGCTTGGAAAATTACTGTATGCTTGGTTTCTTTGGCCTTGAAAAGTCTTGCAAACTCTTTCTTAAGGATTTGATCTCAGTCCTAAGAGGCATGAGGCAGGATCATGGCTGACATCCCAACACCAAAGTTATTTTGGGGAAATTTGTACAAACAAACTGTGTTTAGAAAACAGAAGGGCTAGCTTTATGGTATGTGAGGTTTTGTGAAACTTATTAATGATATTTTGGGGTTTTGCCACCAGTTTGAGTTTTTTCATGCTAATTTGGTGTTTTGAAAGGAAATTTGCTGGGTACAAGTGATCTGCTCTGTCTAACAGAATTGAAGGTGGTTCCAGGTTTACTGCAGAACCAGGCTGCCCACCAGTGATCTGCACCGAGTGTCAGTGAGTTTTGAAATGAGGGCATTCGTCTCTTCTTAAGAGATGTGATTCTGCTCTCCCAAGCACATGCCTCACCTTGGCACTGTGGACTGTTACTGATTGATCAATAAATCTGCTTGTCAGCGTGGTATTTTCCAGGTCCAAACTGAGCTGTTATTACCTACAGGCCCTGTGCTTTTCAATTCCCAGGCTGTAAATACAAGCTTAAAAAAAAAAAAGAGATAGTGAATAGTGAATCAGGGCAGTATTTTGAGCTTCTGGAATAAGTGCTTTTTGTATCTCTTCTTTTGGGGTCTTTGTCACAAAGCATCTCACAGCTAAGTCTCAGCAAGCAGAGAGGAGGGGAAATGATTTGCAAAATGCAACAGAAAGGCTTGTCTTACATCTATCACACATGTTTAAGACAAATAGCACCCTCTTGTCTATGTGACCGGATCATCTCACCTGTATTCCTGTCATTCTCTTGCAGTGGCACTGGATATGGATTACAGGTTGTAAACCAGAGAAAACACAGCTGATCCAAGCCAGAGAGACTCAGAATACAGAAGAGATTCACCAAATCTACACAAAGCAAGGTGAGAAAAGCCACTGAGCTCTTATTTTGTTTCCTGCCCAATGCATTCTGCACTGACACAGGTCCTTTCTTATGGCGTTCAGGTATCTCAAAGGAAGGACAGAGTTGCCAAATTGTTTTTCTTCAGGCCTTTAGCTGCAAAGAAAAGAAGGTGCAGTGTTTTTCTGCCTGTCATTGCCTGTTTTTTTAGTCAGGAAGAACCCCAAAGAAATAGGAGCTTGTTTAGAGATAAATGTTTTGCTGGATATGTGAAATGTGCACAGAGAGCAAACCACAATCCCTCTCAAAAAAGGGACCTTTTACAGATCAGCTGACTCTGGCATCTCTAAAGATAAGGGGGTCTAGGAGAAAATTTAAAGCAGTTTCTTTGCAGTCCAGGTGCAAATAGAAGAGTTGAATGAGGGTCTTTTAAAATGCTACTCCTGTGGACTTGGCAAAGTTTCCACGTTGGAAGTTCCTGGCAGCAGCTCAGCTCTTTTAGCCCTCAGGATGTGTGTGAGATTGTCTCTCTTTCTCTTTTGTAAACACAAATTTTTGTTGTGCTATTTTTTTCTCCTGTAATGTGTGCTGCCTTTTTACCTTCCTGGAAATGACCTGAAGACATCCTGAGCATTTAATTGCTCCCTTTAAATATTTCGGTTTTGATCTCATAGCTGTCCTAATATGAGGCTTTCCAGCCTCACACTGACATGATCTCACCAGGTTCTGCTCATCCTTATGTGGGCCAGACAAACTGATTTGGACAAAGCCTTGGTTTGGGCACTGTGAAATTCTCCAGACAGCCTGAGTTGCACATCCCCAGGTTCACAGCAGCTTTCCAACAGTGCAGCTCTGCACTGCCAGGAGGGCTGGGCAGAGCAGGGATTATATTTTGGGCTGTGTAGATGTTTGTCAGATTTTCCTCATCAGGATGGAAATTCAGACTTGTCAGGAATGTGTGATCATGTCTGCCTTTGGTGGCTGCATTTCACCAAGGTATTTGGAGGTTCTGCTCAAGGGCTGAGGCTTTTTGCCTTGCCAACCCCAAACTTGAGTCACAGGATCTGTAAGCAGCTGACCCTGCTTCACTGTGTTTTAGGAGCTGCACTGTCCCCATGCACAGGCATAATCAGCTCCTGTGCCAGGCCCCAGGCTTGGAAAACTTGGGCTGTAGCCCAAATAAACCACCATTCTTTAAAATGTAAACAGAGTTTTTAGCTGCCTGGTCAGGAGGGAAAACTAATACCTAAATGCAACTGCTTGGGAGATGTCTGCCTGTCTCTGTAGGCAAATGCAAGCAGTGGGGATTAGCCCTGGCTCGCTGGAGGCTGGCAAAGAGGGAGGACAAATCCTGCACCAAGCCCCTACCTTCCTGCTCTGTGCATGCCCCTGCCCATGTGCAGGGATGGAAGTGAAAACCACACATCAGCAACTGGACAATGCTCACACAAGGGTGCTGAGAGTGGAAAAGAAAAACTGACCTGTGTAGGTGGAATTTTCACTAATGGCCCAGTGTGTGCAGGCAGAAATAGCATTGCCTCTGGCAGGATTGCCCACTGGGAAAGGTCCTGGCTTTAACTTCCCCTGCCATGCAGCTCTCCTACCCTCCAGGCTCTGTTTGAGCACACACAGATATGCTGTTACTGTTGGATGTCTCTTCAAAAGCTGCTCCCAACATTTTGCTGAACACAACACAGAAATCTGTGCGGACTTTCAAAAGTCTCAGTTGCCTTTTCCTGCAGAATTCTAATGTGGGCAGAATGAACCATGTCATGTCACCTCAGCATCCTCCTGCCCTGTCCCTGTCCTCCCCTGCTGTCCTTAGGGACCTGGAACTCAGCAGGAGTGGGTGCTAAAGCCAGAAGAGAGAGGCCACCAGTGCAGACGAGCAAAACAGATATTTATGTGTCTTTTGTGCTGTGTTCTCTACTTGTTTGCTGGTAGCACTCAAGCTATCCAGCACAAAGCCAGCTTCTCAATGTCTGTATAAAACGCAGTCACTGCACAGTCCAAGGTGCAGCCAGATCCTGGCTGAGGTACTGGCAGTATTTAAAGAGCAGGATTAGTCCGTTCTAGATGGACATGGATGTTCCAAACCCTGCCCTACATGTCTGGGAGAACCCTGGAGCATTTAAATGAAAAGCTGAAGGAATCAGCAAGAAGGTGGCTGCAGTTATACCTGGGAGGGTGCACACATCTGCATTTTAGGGAGATCTCATGAGCAGGGATTATGAGTATGGACATCCTTCAGAACTGAGGGAATTCATGCTGTAACATTATCTGAAAGTGCCTGTTGGTCATAAAAAGCAGGATGCAAATCCCCACTTCTCCTTGCCTTCTTTTCTTCCTGAAAAATGAGATTCCTCTGGTAGAGCTGGGGGATGCCAAAGACATGTATGTTTTGTGTGTGCTTGGGCTGTGTGTGACCCTCCTGTCACACTCCTGGATCCCTGCCCATCCCCCAGCTGTTCCCAGCCTGCTGCAGCATCCCCTCCCTGTGCCACAGTCCCTGGGGCCAGGGGCAGGCAGAGGCCCTGAGCCGTGCCTTTGTGCTGTGGGTTGGACCAGCTGGGGATGTGCAAGAGGCAGGGCCACACTCCCTGAAAGATTGTACAATTTTCTGGGAAGCTCTTTCAAGAGGACCTGGAGTCACACCAGGATTTGTACAAAATTGGTTTGTATTCAAGACTTGTATGTAAGGATGGAAAGAGATTTGTGTGGTCTTCTGTATCCAGCTACAAACAACTTCCATCCATTTAAAGCTGGAAACCTGCCCTGGACCTCAGTGGCAGCACATGATGCCATGTATTGTCCATGTATGTCTGTGGCATGACCTCACACATCAGGGATGAAGGGAATTCAGAGACTGCATTCAGACCGGCAGGTTCTAGAAACTGAAATGTTCCTCAGTGGCAACAAGAACGGCAGGAATGAACAGGCTTTTTATTCAAGTACGTTCAAATAATACTTTCAAATGGAAAATATTGTAGCATTTGCTGAGCAATTTAGGCACTGTGTAAATATAAACTTCTCAGAAATGTTCCTTATTCATTCTGTCATGCACATTCTTACTGCAGTTTATTCCCATTTCCAGCAGATGTCTTCAGTGCCCTAGGAATGATCAGGACAGCTCTGATTTTATAGTGCTCATCCAACAAGCTCAAAGAGAAAAGAGCAGACTCTCCTCTGCCTGTTTAATGCTCAGGGTAGGTCCTCTTTGTTGTACAGTCTCATACCAGTGTTACCCAGTAAATTGGGCTCAGGCTGATTGATTATACATTTTCTAGATGCTTCTACTCTTGGAAGAGGAGCTGCAGACAGGCACCCATCAGGTCAATCATGTCTGCACAGCTGGGGTTTCAATGTTGTAAAAATGTAAGAAGGAATTGGGGATAGGTTGTTCTGCTTTTGTCAATAGTGTTTCCTAAAATAATACTATGGGCTCTGCATGGAATAAATATAACATATAACAAAGTGACAAGTTACATCCCCAGCTGGTCCATCACAAATCCACAGCTCGGGTCCTCTGACAGCAAGGATTTCCCATTTTAGATAATTTACTTGCACCAGTGGCTCAAAAAAGCCCCCACTATAAACCAATACTGCATTCTCAAGAAAGATAATTGGGTTTAGCAATGAGTATTTTAACATGGAGTGTTGAGCAAGGATTTAAAAAATAATCCTGTGGGATTTTTCCCCACCAAATAAGCTACAACACGGACATAAATATTACTTGCTGAATTTTTAGTGCTGCAGATATGACTGGATTCATTTAGAGGACTAATCAGCTTGATGCTGTCCTTATCAAAGCCAGTGGGACGAGACCTGTGAGATTCCAGTTTGAGCTTGCCATCCTAATGAAAATAAGGAAGGAAGCTTGCAACAATTACCCTTTTATTTTCCTGTTTTGCTGGTTGATTAGTGAACAGAACACTGTAATGACTTTATCCACAGCTCACATGTTGAACAAAACACAGATCAAAGATTTCATATGAATCATATTATGTATGCTCTATTAAGTTAAACCACAACCTCAGGGAATGTGCTGCAAGAACTACAGTATTGAAATGGAGACCTTTGATGTGTGGATGGTGAGAACTGGCAAGAGCAAGTGTGGTGCAGGACAGCCAGTGGCACCCAGCACGTTCCAGATGGGGTTCCAGATGGATCATTCCAGTGAGGCCTTAAATACAATTCCCTCTGTAAATCTCCTGCCCTGTGCCTGTGCTGAGCCTGGGCAGTGCCCTCTCTAGTGCCCAAACACAGCCCTGCTCTGTGGGTTCAGCATCCCTTGGCAATCAGACTGCATGGTGGCACTTGTTTCACAGCCCTCTCTGCAATAGCATTTCCCAGCTGATCCTCAGATGGAGCAAACTCAGCTCTACTCACCAGGGGAGGATGAGCCAGAAGGGCTGGATCTGCAGCCTTCTCTGAATCCAGGCACCTGCTGGGTTTCGAGGTCACCCTTCCCCTGGGACACCCTCTCCAGAGGAGATTATTTAGATGAGCATGGAAAGAATGATCAAGAAAATAGCAGAAAATTCTTTTAATGGCTACATCCAGTGTTGGTTTGTGCTCTGAGTTATCTGATGGGAAAGCAAGGAAAATTTAGATTATTGTTTCTCAAACCCCTATATTTTTATGGAGCTTTCCTGACTGGGCCCTAGCAGAGGACATTCAGAACATGATTCTGTGCATCTCCATTGCTTTGGAGCAGGTAGGATTTGAGACACAGCTGTGAGCCATGCAGGCAAAGCTTCCAGCTCAGCTGCTGTTAATTAGGATTCCTTTGGTAAATGGAGAATTAAATGCCAAAGAACCATAAGTCCTTAAACCAAATGGCAGTACTATGGCATTGGACAAATAATTTAATTTTTCCTTTCTACAGGAGAAATGGTTCAGAAACTCAAAGGGATGTTTTTGTACAAGCAAAGAGATACATGGTGAGTTACAGGAGACTTTTATTTTTACAGTGGGAAAATATTTCTATTATGAAATGCAGACACTAGAAGGAAAAAAACAGCAGCTGAGAAACAGAAAAATAATCTGCCAAATCAAACCGACTTAGAAAAACACTTCACTTATCATCATCATCTCTCTTCTGTGTTAGCAACAAAAGAAATGCTTTCTCCTAGAAGCCTCTGGAAAACATCACTGATCTCACAGGGCTCCAGGCCACAGAATGCCTGTCACAACAGAAGACACACCAGTCACTGCTCAGCAAACTTGGCACACCAGCCTTTACAAATGTTTGGTTATTAACTTATCACCTGGCTGGCCCAAGGAGAGGAATCCTTGTCACAGATAATGCCCCCAGCATCTCTGCCATCTCAGAGTGTTCTTCCAGGGCAGAAGGTGCTGCCTCGTGTCCTGCTGCACCGCACGGTGAGCCCCAGCTCTCCATGGAGGAAACACATTTACACAGATTACCCAGCAGACAGGCACAACAGGATTGTACTGCAACCTGCAGCTTGTCAGGGAGATGATGTTTGGCAGGGACACAGCCAATGTCTGGCAGAACATAGCACATTTCCAGCTCTGGCAGAGGCAAAGGCAGAGGTGCTTCCAGCAGGGTGCTGGAGGCTGATGGAGCAGGACTGGCAGAGCACCTGGGCTGGGCAGGAGGGGCAGATTGCAGGAGCTGTGGGCATGGGAGGCCCAGGTGCTTCACCCCTGTGGTTCTGACAGCAAACCTGCCCCAAAGAAATGCTCACCTTCTACTCCCCAGCCCCTCAGCACTCACAGTAAAACAGGTTTTCCTTCAGTACTTTGCCCACTTCTTTTGGGCTCATTGTGACATCTCAGCCTGGTCACTGCAAGGGAAGAAAAACTGTCCCATACAGATCAAAGCCCTTCCAATCTCTGAAGGAAAAGAAGCAAATCCCCACCCCTGCAGCCCTCCCTCAGTCACAGACCCCACCCCCTTATCAGTATCTGGGAGCTGCTGGTCCTAAACTAACAAGTGCCAGTGGTATCTCTTAATTGAATCCCATTTAATCCCTGGCTGCCCAGTTTGAATGGTGGTATCTCTATCAAGCATTAAACATCATGAGGCTTCAGCAGCTGAAAGAGTCTTCCTTTGATTTTTTAGATTATGTGTCATTTGAGAGAGTTTTAAAGCTTTTACCAGCTGTGCAGGCTGTTCCTTCCTAAATGAAAGCTGATCTTACATGATGGCAGGTGTAGGAGTTTTTAAGAGACAGGACAATCACTACGAGGGCTGTCAATGCTTGTTCCTTCCTTTTTTCCCCCTCATCTTGCCCAAAATGCCTGCAGTTCCTGTAAGTGAGAAGAAAGGTTTCCATATGGGAAGGGTCAGTAATCCAGGTGTTTTAAGTCCACCTGGAGTTTCTCTGCCACTCTCTGTGGGGGATGAAAGTGGACGTGACCCGGGCGGTGCCGGGCGGGCAGAGCAGTAGGGCCGGGCGGGCTCAGGAGCAGGGTCGGGCAGGCTCAGCGGCCGTGCCGGGCGGGCAGAGCAGCGGGGCCGGGCGGGCTCAGGAGCGGTGCCGGGCAGGCAGAGCAGCGGGGCCGGGCGGGCTCAGGAGCGGTGCCGGGCGGGCACAGGAGCAGGGCCGGGCGGGCTCAGCAAGGGCAGTACGGAGCAGAGGAAGCTCTGACCTGTTCGCTGGCAGGAGAAAACCGGGATGTTTGCCTGGCTGTCACAGGTTGCTTGGGAGAAAGGTGCTTTGATGCACAATGCAGTAAGAGCGTGTGCATTGCTCTGGCTCTTTCTGCAGTGGAACAAAGCACTGCCTCACATCAAGGGACCCCAGTGCTGCCAGCGGGAGAAACTCCTGTACAGTTCTCCCGGAGCTGCGGGCTGTGCTGGCAATCGTGGCCAAACTAGGAGAATCTTTCCCGACAAACCCAATCAGGAGGAACCACTAAGTTCCCAGAAAATGAGAGAGGAAGCACAAAATGGAGGATGAGGTGAGCACCAGGGGTACTGAGGATCCAAGGTGGCTTTCTGCATTGCATGCAGATGCTGCACAAAGGCAGTCTGCCACATGCGGCTCTGCGGTACAGTGCGTGACAGGGCACTGCAGACGGCCCACTGGGAAAGGGGGGAAAGGCAGAGCTTTAGTGGGAATCAGAGAATCTGCAAAAGGCTATGGCTGTTTGCTTTCAGCCTCAACGTGACCCAGTGATTATGGAAGCACTGATCATTGCTTGCTTATTAAAGCTTAAAAACAGAGGGCAGAAATTTACTCTTCACACTCAGCAGTGTTCCTATGAGCTTTGCGATTATAGAGCAGATTCGGGAACTACTGAAGTGAGATTTTCCAGGGACATCACAGACTTTGGAATGTGTCCTGTGTGACTAAAATGAACCAAAGCCAACACTCCCTCTTTGTTTAGATACCAAACTGAAGTTCATTCACTTCTTTCCCTCATGTAGGGAGACCTTTAAAGCCATGTACTCAAGTACAGGCTGGAGATGACTGTAGGGCTTGGTAACCATCACCAGTTCTTCCAAAGACACGGCGCCCTGGGTTAAAACCAAGGCCCAGGAGAGTGGGATTCAAAACTCAGTCATGTCCTCCTGCTTTCTATAAGCTCATCTGGTGATGACTGCTTTTAGATTCTATTTTAAGATTATTCCACTAGGGAATTCTCATTTCTGAAAGAAGCTATCTCTCTGAGGATCACTTGTGTGGCAGTTTCTCTTTGTATCAAAATACACTTCCCATAACACTCAGTAAAAGGTGTTTATATAATGTTTTGAATTTCTTAGACTGTGACATTCAAAATTTTATATCTACATTGTTAATGTTCTGTAAAGCAGCGCACAGCAGTTTTAATAACCTCGATTTACTCTGTAATAGTCAAAATAAATTATTTGTATATCCCACAGTGACCAAAATGGAAAATAAGACTCATATTTTCCTCTTAAGCAGTTCCAAGTCAGTTTCCTAACGTGACCATAACACTAGAATAAAACATAGAGGCCGAGGATAATGCTATGCTCAACATTTTATTTATATTTTTGTGTAAACATAATTTGCTTTGTAGGCACAATATAACAAAAGCTCTAAAGCAACAAATACAATTAAACAGTGTTTCAGTTCACTTCAGTCAGGCTTAAGTTAAAGAAGCTTTCACAGTTCCTTTAAGGCAAATTGAGAAATAATTTGTTTCACTTGAAGAAACTATCCAATTGTCTCAGAGTTGTTTAAACACACTGTCAGGAGTAAGCACAACCCTTCATTTCTGCTACAGTAAGACTTGGTCAGTGACAAGCCTTGGCTTCACCAGTTAGAACAGCACGGCCTCTACCCCTGCCAGCGTGATACTACTGCTTGTGGTCTCCTGAAAGGTACTTAGGGCTTGTGGGCCAAATTCTGCTAGCACACATCCTGCTTCCAGAATGGATGCCTGAAAAACTTCCATTCATTTCAGTAGCAGCCTCCCTCCATGCTATATTGATACCAGTAAAACACAGAGCAGAGTTTAGCTTGCTGATGGTCACACTCAGCTGTGTTGCATGCAGGTACTTCCAGAAGCATTCCTTTGTACTCACTGCAATTACCTAATATTCTGCTGATCAGAAAATGGCCCCAAAATTGGTATGAATTAGCATGGAGAGTATTTTTTGCCTTGCTAACAAAACCAGAAAGAACTAGCCAAAATTATGTGTTTGTTGTCCCTGTGGTGTCTGTGGCCACGACCAAGATCACCCATATTTGTCTTGCAGGGTAATTTAGAAGCAGAGCCCACCAGACTGTGGTTTAGAACAGAAGAATGGGTTTGCTATTCTGCTTGCCCTACTAATTTAAGGCCTTGAGAATGCCACTTACTGCCAGCTCGAAGGTCACCAGCAATATTGCTCACTTTGGCATCAAATCAAAATTCCTAGTTATGTTAAGGTCTGTTGCAGGACAACATCATTACACTAGCTGCAAAACAAAATTGGGCATGTTTCCTACTGCTGTCAGCTGATGAGTCATGAAAACCTAATGGCCCTTCTTAAAAGTCCAACTGGCAAGCCCAATAAATGGAAAACTCTCACTGAATATGTATTTTCTTCTGTAGATAAAGTCCCTCTTTGGGCCCAAAATGGCACTGGAAGTATAGGCAAGTCCAGCTTGAAAATAAACTCAGCTATAATGAAGTGAAGAGAAAAATGAAGTTCTGGTTGGATCAATAGTTCAAAAGCTTTTTGGCATTTTTCTCCACAGTTATTTCTTGCTGTTATATTTGAATTTGTTCAACCCAAGGGGAACTCCTTCAGAATGAACCATCTGCACAATTATCTGACAGCGACTTCATGAGTACAGTGTAAAGAGATGGACATTAATACTCAGGCAGCAAAACCAAACAGAAAAAAACAAACGAGAATCTTCTAAAACCACACATAAAAGTCATCCAGACCCAGAAGTCCTCTCACACTGAGAAAAGCCTGAGAAGCCCCCACTTCTCATTTTTCTGTATTAATTTTTAACCTCTATCATAACATGCTACTTGCAGATTTAGGTGAACAACTAGTCATGTCTGGGTAAATACTTTCTTTTGAAAAAAGAATATTAATTCAAAGCTGTAGGCATTATGCAAGGTGTCTGCCAGTCCTTCAGCATTTCTACTGTACGTGATCACAGTAATTTTAAAATAACTGTTTTAACAAGACAGTTGAGGACCTGAGTAGCTGCTGTTTGGACAGGTGAAGGACGTGGAAAAAATATTTATTTTTTCATGTTTAGATATAGTTTCCACTAGTGGGAGGTAGATAAGACTAGCTGGTCTTTGAATAGTTGATCCTGTATATAATTATAAATATAACTGTACATATGGAGCAGAGCTTTTGACAGAACAATTCACCTAGATAGAAGTTATCCCTGTACATGATTTGTGGTGGGATTAAGGCCTAAACCTCATTTTTTACACGGATAACTTCTGCAGGAGTTCAGCTCCAGCCTGACAGTTGACTGCACATTAGCAATTTCAGAGCAATAAACTCCATCACCAAATTTCTTTCCACATCCTGATAAGTGATCCTTACCAATGCAATTTAAAAATTAAATTTAAAATTGGTTTGAATTTGACATATGAGTCAATGTGTCCTTACCAGAAGATGTTGATCAAAGCCTCTCAATTAATGATTTCTTGCACAATTTCAGATTCCATGATTCTGGATGAGGTACTTTTGAAAATGAAGATAGGATTCCTTGTGAAATGATGAAGTGTGACTGAGGAAAATAAAAAGTAACCTTTGTTGCAACTTTTATTTGTGGTTCATTAAAGGAAAACTATTTTAACACTGAAAATCCAGAAATACAAAATTATCCCTCCGGTTACTAGAATCTTTCAGACAGCAAGTGGGGATTTTTTTTTTTACTGTTTCCAACTTGCAAAAAAAGCCCAAACTTCCCAAATAACTTTATGCAAGATGTTGGAATTTGCATGAGAAAGATGCCCATCTAAAATTACACAGTAAGTTCATAAGGCTTTCGAACAAGAACAGAAAAATCCATGGGACTCCTACAAGGAAACTGGGTATTACACAGAAATGTCGTAATACTGCACTGGATGAGAATGGCACTTGAGTTCAAAACAACAATGATCAACAGCTCATAGCTCAGCTGACTGCAAACAAATACAACACACACTGTACTACAGCATTTGTTCACTGATGCACAGAAGAGATTTCCCAGTCTTGTTCCCTTCTCCTTCACGACTCTTCCTGCCTGCCCCACCTCTGGCTGCTACTGGATGAAGGGCATGCGCTCCTTGTTCTCGTTGTCCCCTTCGTGGTCCTCCTCCTCCTCCCCAGCCTCGCTCGTCTCCGTGCTGTCGTTGGCCATCTGCACCATGAGAGATGATGGACATCAGAGCACCTTTCTCACCCTTTGATTCCTCCTTATTTCAGTTTGATTCACTGCATAAAGAGACTTTGGAAACCCAAGAAGACAGGGCTGCCACATGGAAATAAACATTCTGTCTGCGCAAAGTCTTTGCTGGCTCTACACCACTTCCAGCTAAACCTGCAAGCTGTTTCCCCACAGCTCTATTTCCTAACAGAAAGCTGTTTGTAGGACAGCTGCACACGAGGACTCTGCTCTGTGCACTTGTAGTGAGCTGATAGTAAGGCTCTTGGATAAGAAACGCCGTTGTGTAGGAAGTTTACAGAACCTGGGACCTCTGGGTTACAACTCCTGTATCTGCTCTTTCAGGAACAGGCTGATGGATGGCCCCATCTGAAGCACAGTGTGAAAACTCAGGGGGCAATTTCCTTTCTTTTATATATGAAAAACCCAATGACACCTTAGAGAGCAGTGGCTATGTGGACGCTGGCAGGATACACCCACGACAGAGTGCAGATCCTAGATCGTACAGGAGTGGGAAGAAACTGCATGGTCATCTTGTACTGAAGATGCCTGCACAGGCAGCAGGCAGTGGCATGAATCTGTAGTTGAGAGCAGCATTTAAGGAGTACACTGTGGGTTTTTTCATGTGGAAATATTTATTACAAGCTGTGTAAAGGTGCAGGACTCTCCAGCACTTCACCCTGTCAGTGTGACAGGTCTGTGGAGGCACAAGAGTCTGGTTCACTGGATGGGGGTAGTGTTTAACAGCACAGATTACTGTGACTGCATTCTCTTATACACCCACATTACCTCTCTTAGGACACAAGAAGATCCTTGTATTAGCTTATAACTACTTCAAAACCAAATAAGCAAGGGACTAATTTACTTTTTAAAGAGAAATGCAATGATGTTCCTTCCCTCTTTGATTATTAGCCCCTGCTGGAAATAAAAATCTCAAACACAACCTGATTTAAATGCAGAAAAAACATTGTTCTGAAATTACCCATATTTTTGAGTTAACACCCTTTCATCAAAGTATATTGTTCCACATGTGAGGTCCTCAAAGCCTTCCTTTTCCTTGCAGAGAGTTTGTATGAGATTTGGGAGCAGTTTTAGAGTGAGTAAGAGCTTAACTTAGTCCAGGTTCTTTGATTTTCTTTTGAAACAGGAGGTTTCTCAGGTCTGAAAGCAAACTTCATACATCAGTATTAAAGTCAGGTTCACATTACCTTCTTTACTGCCCTTTCCTACACCATCAGCAAATGCTCAGGAGTGAGCCTGGCTTTGATTTACCTCTGCTCTCTGAAAGGTTTCTGCACCATCCTAAGTGCTCCAAATCTAGTGGACCAGAGCTCCATGACTACCATCTTCCTTCAGGAGATTTCTAGAAATATTTACGTTATACTTCATATATTACAAAAACCAGTAAACTAAATTCCTACCAAAAGTATAACTTTAGTATGGGAATCACAAAGCACTTTTATGTTTGCACACTGAAGTGATATTGACTGGGTTTTGTCCTGTTCAATCCACTTATTAATACAGGAGTTTTTTAGTTTGAGAAAAGTCTGTTTTCTCAAACAGAAAGACACATGGCAGTTTTACCCCAGTCCAACACTTGCTGGCACATTTTTGGAGAAGCAGATAGTCATTCAGTATAGAGAATTAACTGCTGGCACTTCAGGAATTACATTTCACTTGGATTAAATACAGAAATTATGGTTACTGGTGGTATTTGGGTGCTATGGATTTAGAAGAAATCAGTGTCAACAAAGCATTACAAGGAACCTGTGTTCAGAAGTCACTGCCAGGCTGTATCATGCCTAGCTGTACATCACGTCTGCAGTGCTTTGCACTCACCAGGGGAGTGGGTGCTTTCTCCACATCCAGAATGAGTTTTCCTATATTTCCTCGGTCATGGATTCTCTGCATGGCCTCCTTCACCTGAAAGACAGATCACTTCTGATAATTTTCAGTCACACCCTAGGAGAACCCTGAGTCCCTCCCTTCCCAAACCAGCAAAACGTTTAAGGCGTGCTACGTGCAAGGTCACTCAAAGAGCTGCTTGAGAAAAGACCAAGAGTTAAACGTTTCTTAGTGAACTTCTAAGGCCTGGCTTTTGCATTGAGTTTGCCAAAATGGGATGGGAGTCCTGAGGACAGTCTCTGAATAGCATAACACATCCACAAGGTCAATGCAGAACCAAAGTGATGGATTGCTGAGGTGCAGGGAGAAATACAGGCTCAGGAGGCAATCCTGAAAGGTTGTACATTGCATTTCATCTTTGCAGAATATTTATCAAGACATCCTACTTTCACTGAAAGTATGAAACATTCTTCTAATTGACCAATGATATTTTTCAATTTCTTATGGGTTACCACAGAGGAAATGCCATGTCCAGGCTATGGCTGGGATTAATGCAATACTGTGGGTCTTGCTGCCTAAGCAAACATTTATTTCCTTCATTTTCTCATAATTTTTCCACTTAAAAAAAAAAAGTTAAAAAACTGGTGTCCTACTGATATCACCAAGACCATCTGTTTAACAGCTGGCTGCAATTAGTGCATATGAGAAAGGCACAAGAACCTCTTCTTACAAGTGCACTGGAGAGAAGCTTATTTTGATGTATGAAGTTCCACAACTCAGGAGAGCTCACTGTTGATAAAATGAATTTGTGTGTGAGTGTGTTGCACTGAATGTTTCATGTGCAGCATGCAGATCACTGTTGAGTCACTGGCACAGGGTGCCCAGAGCAGCTGTGGCTGCCCCTGGATCCCTGGCAGTGCCCAAGGCCAGGTTGGACATTGGGGCTGGGAGCAGCCTGGGACAGTGGGAGGCGTCCCTGCCATGCCACGGGGTGAAATGAGATGAGCTTTAAGGTCTCTTCCAATCTATGGTTCTATAAATCACTAAAAATTGGAAGATGTCAAGCGTTTCCTCACTTTCACAGGGGGAAACTTCAGGAATTGAAAATGTGCCCATAAAGGCTGTTCCATATCCTGATCATACTGCTCTTTGCCAGCATAACAGGGTTGGTTGAGACAAAAAGGAGTTTTATGTTAATAGGATTTAGCACCTGTGACACATTCTATTGAATATTTTAAGAATAACGGCATATATGTTTGAAAGAAAATGCTGAGTTGGGATCTGATGGGTCCCACAGTACACTTAAAAGCCTGAACTGGGGTCCAGGCCCCCAAAATATTCCCTGAATGTCTAATACAGAAGGAGGTATGTGATTTTTAAAGATTATACAGCATTCAACTTCCAATTAAATTTAATGGATGCTGGACACAGCACAAAATGTCTTTCCCATCTGTCAGCCTTACTTGGGAAGCTGACTGCAGTGAACTCAGTATTACTCCTTGAATTTTACAGAGGTGTTCCCTCAATTATTAAATACCAGAGTTAAGAAAAATCTTATTAGAACAAAAGAAAAATGGCACTGCAAATGCAATGGCTTTCTAATTTAGGGCATTATTGTAAATTCACCTCAGAAAACACCATCTTGTGAATCCCACTGGATAGCAGGCTGACCTCTAAGTTTAGTCCACAAAATCACAATACCTTTTATGAAGCTACCTTACAGCATAAACAACACTCAACTATCCTGTCAGACTAATTCTGCACTATGGATAATATTCCTTTAAGAATATCCAACCATCATGCTGGAGAAGCAGCAGCTCTATAATTTTTTATGTCTGTTATTACCCAAATCAAGTTTTTAGGAGGTTACAGCACGGCATAAATAACAGAATTGGAGAAATCAGCAAACACAGTTACCCGTCCACTGAAATTTATAACCAGAACATCATGTGGAAAGCAGGGCATGCAACATTTATTTTAATTTGTACTATATCATATTTAGCAAGGCAAATTTGAGAAAATGTGCTTCCCCTGCTTTTTTCAGATACACAATATCAAATTTAAGCCCCTGGAGAAAGGTTCAGGAGTTGTTTCCATGACACTTGTAAGCAACTTGCAAATGCAGACAGCAGGCAGAGGCAGAGGGAACAATAAAACTTATAACAATAATAGTGGCTATGGAATCCAGATGGAGCTATTAAAATATATAAAAACATTGAAAAGAATTTGAAGAGCTGATACAACATCTGTGCCTTTTAGTGTTATTTGCAACTTACCTACCCCGTCAGTCCAATTCTGTCCTAGTGCAATGCCATTCAGCACATGATGTCCGAGTTAAGAGACCATGAGCTGTTTTACAAATGAGTCATTTTATGTTTCTAGCTGCTAACAGTCCACTTGTTCAACCAAGACTGCAACTACTTGTTTTCCAAGGTGCCCATGAAAACCATTCCCTCTTCTCCTATAGTGGACAGAGAGGATTAAACACCTTCTTTGCTGTGCAAGTATGGTTAAGTTGTTCTGCACAGACTATATGGAAACTTTTAGTTTTTTCTGTGCCTTTCAAGGAGGGAGGAGCTTCTGTGAGTTGGTGCCTCAGTGTTTGCATATTCCTAATGAAGACATTGCCTCCCTCTGTGCTTGGTGAAAACCAGACCCAGGCTTAACTGGTTGTACAGGGAGGCAGGTAGAAATGCTGGAATTTACTGGAGGTTCCCTGAAGTGGTTGAAGTTTGATTCAAAACAAACATCCCTTCCAGCAGAAAGAATCACAAGGGTTTCCCTCTTCTTACAGCATTCTATCCCTAAATCCCTTTTCACCAATTATTCCATATTGGTTGCTATTTGCATTTGTCAGCTCAACGCCAAATAAATGGATTTTACTTTTGTTTATGTGGATGAGTTAATTGAAACTATTCTTGAGCAGTATCATCATCAGGAGGCTCTTGGATTGGAAACAGTGCAAAGGGTGTTTACTGATATGAAGAGTTTCTACTGAAAGAAAGGACAAAACTCAGTTGTGTCCTGTGTTTGCTTTCAGTATGGCTGAGCCCTGAGAGGGTCTGTGTCTGAACTAATGCCAAACAACAGATTTTAGCCTTGAGAGCCTCCAGACTGACACAATTTCTATCAAAGCTCTGCAATGGAATCAGAACTATTACACATTAGTGGACCACTGCTCCTGGCAGCAATGATACACTGAATTTACACAGCACCTCTTAAGAAAACCCATATTTCAATTTCTCTTTAGTTAATTATTTGCAAAGTTTTTACTTCATTAAAAGCAAAAGTGAATCCTCTACAGTAACTGTCATAAACTATTTTCCAGTACTGAACACAGCACCTGTGTATGCACTGGGAACATGGTATGATTTTATTGTAGTTATTCTGTCTTTAGGGAGCTGACAGCAATTCTCCTTTAAAGTAAAATACAAGTTTGCATAGAAAAAAGACAATAATTATTATCTCAGTTTCTTCCTTCTACATAGTAAAGTACTAACAATAGCAGATAGTGAAGCACTACTATTGCAAGTGAGAAACCAGCTTTCAGGAATCACAATATATCCACAACTTACTTGGAGAAATTTAATGAAGTCTCTGTCAGCACTCCTGACTAATTTGCAATACACTTCTCTTTGAGAAATATAGGTTAAAAAAGCTCCAAATGAAGCATGTTATTACCTGTAACTACTCAGACCAGACAAAAAGGATTTTCATGTTGAAATTAAAAATAGCAGGCACTACACCGTTTTTACTCAAACAGTATCTGCAATGCCAAAACAATGAAAACCAAGGTGTATTCCAAACAGAACAACTAATATAACATGCTGGCATTGTATTTGGATATTTGTAGCCAACTTCTGATTACACTACTTTTCCCAGCTAATGATGTCAGGGTGTAAAAACAGTCCATTTAAAATCAATTAAAAGACTCTTTTTTACCTGAAATACATATTGGACACCGGCCTCAATTCACCTTTTTTCCCTATGTTCTCCTTGGATATTTCTTGTTTGTTTTTAGCACTAGCTAAAACCAGTTTGTTTTCAGCTCTCCCCAGGTGGAATCAGGAACTGGGACAGATTTCTTGTCTGGCTTTTCATCTTAAGTCTTTCATTTCAGGTCTCCACCTCTGCTGTCCTGGTTCCTTTTCCTTTGGAAAGTTCCTGAATAAAGACACTTTCCTGGGTGCAAGTCTGATCCTCTATAAATAATACATGCCTGAAACAAACAACTCTGCTCCAACTTTGTATTGCTATAGTCAAGCCTCCACTTACTCACCCATTTTACTACCAAACTAATTTGTTGGCTGCTTGCATTCAAAATCAAGAGCCAACAGTAATCTCTACAGAGGTATTCATAAATTCTTGCTGACACTCAGTTGGCTCTGGAACTTCATCTTGCTGTAAGGACATAGCAAGACCAGTCTAGTGCCTTATAAATACAGGGAAATTTAAATGGAAAATGTATTACTAATTATCTGCTGCACCATTTCTCAGTGTGAAAGAGAAATGCAGCCTACCTAAGAAACAGATGCTATTTTCAAGCCTTTGGGTATTATTTTAAACGTAATGATCCATTTCTGTATTTGGCTCTTACAAGGAACCAGTCTCAGGAGTGAAACAGAAGAGACTGGGAAGCTGGATCATGAAACCACTTGCTCTGCCAGCCTAACACATTGGGGGCTTCAGGCCCACATCAGTAATGTGGAGTTTAGGAGGGAGAAACAATGAAGGCAACATGCCATGGAAAAAACTTCCTAGTGGAAATGTCACAACACAACGTTTTCATCATCCTACATGAAGCTGTTTAGCTCAGTAATGTGATTAATTTTATTGATTTGTTTTTTTAGTGAAGTTCTACATTTACTTCAGGAAAAAAAACCAGGCATGGAAAGACACTGGTGCAAGAGAAGTGTGGATATTCTTCAGCTGGATGAGGTTGGATGCAGTGTGTTGCACAAACTCTCGTCTACAGATTCCAGCTCCATTTTTGCAGACAACTTCTTCAGCCTCTCACTGTCAGCTAAGGCAGGTTTATTGGATGGTGGCAGAGGACTTTGTCCTTTCTTTTCTTGGGGCCCTCTGATTCCAGTTTTTTCCCCTGAGGTATCTGAAAGGATTTCTACTTATAATAAAGGAATCCTTCACTCCCCTTTTTGATAAATCAGACCATGGTATGAAAGGCTAAAGATTCTTAAGCCAAGATCACAAATTTAATCCAAACCAGGAGTGATATTAATTCAATTATCTCAGTGTAATCTGTAAAACTCCCCAGTTGTTCTAACACTGCATCATCACGAGCAGACAAAAAGGTTATCAGCACCCAAATGAAGGAAACATCCCTCAGTACCACATGGGCACAGTGAAGCAGAGCATCACTTTAGGTTATGATCTACAACTGCAATTATTTCCACACCTTTAGGTTCAAGATTAATGTTTATTTTTATACATCATCTCAAAGAATCACCTTTCATCCTCTGCTTACACACTGAAAATGTCCAAGCCTTCCAGCATGTCATGGCTGTTCCCCTCTAGCCATGAAATAATCCCCTCATAAATTTTAAGCTGTGCTGCACACACCACCCCAAAGCCCTACTTTTCTAGCTACACCCCCCATCTTTAACCCTTCAGCTGATTCTTCAAACCAAGAGCAAAGACAAAGGGAGCAACATTTACTCCCTGCATCTGGCCAGCAAGCCAAGGCCCTTCTGCCCACACCCCCTCCTGTGAGCACTTCTGCCCAGTATTACTTTTAAACATCCATGTGATTTTTTTGTGGCTTTTTTCACATAAGAGAGTGTCCAACACAGACATCTCCAAAGCTGGTGCTCCAGTGACTCTTCCCAGCAGTTCCCCAAATGTCAATGTCACTGCATGCCTCAAGCCCAGTTACACCACTCTCCTGCACTCACTGCCTCATGCGTTCCCATACTGGCTCTTGGGCAGTTTCTGAAGCCTGGGCTGTGTCTCCTTGGGGGCTGTATGTCATGTCTACAGAAGCCCCACTTGATCCTACTGCAGCCTGCTCACCACAGCTGTAGCACCCAGAAATAGTAACAGCACCTTTTAACCATCTGCCGTCACCCAGCCCATTCCTAACTAAGTAAAACAGGTGAACAAAGCATTTTGCCACAGCAAAATGAGTTTATCTTGAGGCTGGCTGACTTCTGTTCTCCAAAGAATATGGGGAGAAAGGAAGGAGCACCCTTTAGCCTGCTCAACCATCAGAAACAGAACCGTATCTCTTATCAAAAGGTTTGTTTGGTCTTTGGTTTGGTGTTGTGCAAAACAGATCCAAAATCCACTTCACAGTCCCACTGTGAGGTTCTTCAGAGGTCAGAATGGAAAGCACATCATGACAGCTACTTTTGGAGGAGAATTTTGAATATCTGTATGTACAGACAGATTTCAGTCCCTGCTCTACTGCTGTCATTTCCCTGACATCACTAGGTCACACATGAATGAGTGAGAGCAGGTACTGGGAGGAGAAAAAAGCCTCAGCTGATAAAGGAATACCAGGAGTGTCCCATAGCCTTCAATCACTCAAACATATGTTCTGTAAATGAATATTATCATTCAAGCATGGGTTTTACACAGATCAGCACCCTTTGACCACTCCCCCCAATGTGAGCATGAACTTTCCATCAGGAGAACTCAGTGTTTTCCTTACGACAGCCCAGAGAGCTCCCCCCTGTTATCCCTGTCCTGGTTCTCTCTGTGCAGCTAAAGCAAAAAGGAAACCTTTAGCTCGTGTTTGACTGCAGGCTCTGTCTGCCAGGGCAGAGCTGTCTGCATCAGCCCTGCTCACCAACAATTAATTCCTCTCTGAGACGCCTGCAACTGCATCATGCCTGCAAAATCACATGGACAGGGTCTCCATGGTGACAGTGCCATGCGCTGTGCAAACATCAGCTGGCTAGTCAAGGTTACTTTGGCAACCCAAGTGTCACAGGTAATGATCCAAATCTCCTTCACATTTATGAAAGAAATAATCTGAATTAAAAACATGCTCATTTTTCATTCCAGGGCTGACTCTGTTCTGTTGCTGCTCATAACTGGCACTATTTCAATGAGCCCAGTGCTACCTCCATTAGAAATACAAACAATAATATCAAGAATAATTATTTAAGCATTATTTCTAGACAGTAATGAAGAAAAAAAGATGCATACTGCAGCAGACTCTAGCTGAGATCCCACATAAGCAAAGCTTTAATTTCATAGCTTTCATTAGTGCTATAGAGCAAAATAATTTTTATCAGGCTCACTGCTGTGTTCTATTACAAAGCTATGCTGTCTTTAATATGGATTGTGAGCTGCATTCTAATTGCAGATGCTCTTCTCAGACCAGGAGAAGAGTTTTCTTTCATGGTTTTGGTATGTATGGCTTTTAAAACTAACACTGCACTTGCTACAAAGAAAAAAACACATCGTCTGTCTTCTGGATTATGTCTGTCTACATCTGGTCTGTGGAAGGGAAGAAACTCGAGGAGCCAAGGACAGCAGCTCCTGAACGTTCTGGCAGCTCGGAGGTGTCGGGGCAGGGGAGGCACTGAGCAGAGGTAAATGTCCCTTTGCAGCCACCCAGCCCTGCTGGGGTGGCTTGGGCTCAGTGAAGGGACAGGACGTGGCTCCCTGGACAGCCAGGACACACACGTGGCCAGCAGTCACTGGCCCCTTTGCTAACGACTGCCCCTCTACTCCCAAAAGAGACATCTGTCAAAATCTAGTCCTGTTGTTTTGCTGGTGTATTTTCTCCTTGATAATCTTGAAATGTCTCTCTCGTGTTTATACAACATGATGCTGTGGGATAATATTTCAGTGGGAAACATGCTGGGTTTTTTCAGAGCTATTTTGTTTTTATTTGAGTGTGCCATACTTTCCTTTCTCAGGCTGCCTTCTGTACAAGCTTTTGCAGAAAAACTGTTTTCCTGTGTGATTAGTGACAATTATCGTACCAGACACAGTTATTTGGACAAAACCATCCTTTGCTGTAAGGGACTATTTCCCTTGAGAGCAATGGAACAACCTGTATTCAGCACAGCACACTTCCCTGGGAATGATCTGCATTCATGATAGGAATATTTCCCTTGCACTATGTACCAGAAAAGTGTTTCTAGTGTTAAATTGCCTTATCTGCTGTGTCAAAATCCTTCAATTACCTGTTTGTGTGGGAGCTGGGTATATGGGAGGCTGGCAAACCCACATCTGCAATCAGCCTGGATTCTCCTGTCTCACCTACACCATTAATTCTGAAGAGACCTCCCAGACTCTCTGTTCTCCTGGAGGCTGAGGGTATGCAGCAGCTTGCATGACAGATGGAAAAGCAGCATAATATTTACAGGATTTTGAATAGGCTCTATTCCTGCCTGTGGTGAATGCAGCCAGCTCTTAAGATGGAGAAATTGAGCACTGAGCATATGTAAGAAGACACATCAAACTCAGGGTTTGCGGGGCCCAATTTTCATAAACACCTACATGAGCACGGAGAAAACACGGGTACAATCAAAATGTAAAAATTTAGTATCACTAGCAGTGATTTCGAGCTGCTTAGAGTATTTTTCATACAGGAAGAACTTGGAGCATGAAGTCTGTCCCCGTGTCATGTCACATCATGTCCTGTCCTGTCCTGCTAGAAGCCATCTGAAAGCAAAAATGATTTCATCCAACACCACTGTTTATGCCCTGTCACACTGACCTTTTGCACCAATGGTTTTGCCTGCACACGTGCAAGCAGAAAATCCTTTTTATTTCCCTTTCTTCCCTCCACTGCTATCTGCAGTTGCAAACAGCAGCAATGGCCTCTGTTCCCTTCTGCTGCCTGCCAGTGAGGAGAGACCTTTTCTCTGTGGTACCTTTTAGCCTCCCTGTATGTTGCCATGGCAGCAAGACTAAAACCAGACCCAAGACGAGAAAAATGTCAAAGGAATAAAAACTGATGCTACAGGCAAACTGAGAGTCCTCCCTTGGCTGCTGAAGATACCTATTAAGTGATACATCTTCTGGATGGAGAGCTACAACTGCAGAACTGTGCTGCTTTCACTCCCTCCTTATTCCTACAAGCTCCTGCTGACGTCAATGAGTATTTGTTTTGTCTCAGTAAAATTCAAAGAAAAAGAGATTTAAAGCCTGGCAATTACAGAATAGCTGAGCCAAATCTTGCCAGCCTTTACTTACAGAGTCAACAGGGATAAAGCAGAAAAAAAACCAGAATCAACAACAAACTAAATATTTAGAAGTACTAAAGAGCAGTGCCTAGATTATCAGTTTGGCGGGAGCTTTTCTACATAATAAAAGAGGAGAAAAGCCTGAAATTTGATCCATCAACACAGAGAATTCCAGCAGGTTAGGACTCAGCTCAGGGGCATTCAGCACTGACAGCTAAAGACAAACTTTTGGCTGCAGCAAAGTGCTATAGAATGGACACTTCTGTGTCCATGTGAACTACCCCAGAGCCTGCCCAGAGCCAGGACGGACACTCATTTTGATTTAAACGGGCACACCTTTTCTCAATATCACTTATTATTAAGATAAGATTGTAGAAAGTAAATTTTTGTCCTGCATTACTACAGGAAATTCTTTATTCCTTTCAGAGCCAAGATTTGCTCCTGTGGGGTATAAATTTGGTGATGAAATCCCTGGAACACATTTGAGCAGAGAAGACACATCCTGTGAATCGGGATGAAGCTTTTGGGTCCTCCACTGGTATTTCTTTTAGAGCAGCAACAAAGGCAGAACTCCTGCTCTATTCCTGTGAGCCACTGGCTCCCCGGGACTGGCTGAACCTTTGGAATTGATGGTAGAATTCCAAAAGCACGGTCCCAATGGTAGGAAAATGGTTTTGAGCACATCAAAGCCACAAGGAGAGGAGCTCAGAACTGGTCCCTTTCATGGCACCTTTCTGAGCATTAATGCATCTTGCAGTAAACTGCAGCCAGGTGTGCACACAGGGTGCCCCAGACACCCCTGAAGCCTGGGGTATTCAGAGATGCTGGTCTGCAGCAGCAGCTCTTACGGGGAGGAAAATTCCTTTAGCTGCAAATGAATTTTGGCAGCCACAGGGAAAAGAGACCCTCTGTACTCTGTTAGGGTGCAGCAGTCTGCTGCCTAAATTGAATTAATATATGATGCTCAGTTTGCTGTATTCCTCTACTCCATCACAATGTGCTATAACAAATTATGGCAGGAAATAAACTTTATTACATTCATCACTATGCAGTTAAAAAAAATAAAAAGACATCTTGGGCTGTTATTGACCATCAAGCTCCATGCCATCAGTTTTTAAACTCTTCCCTCAGCAATGCTGCCCTGTGATCTCTTTGAAAACCATCTGGAGAGAAACTGCACCAACCCACAAGATATCTTATTTGTTCTCTTGTCCTCAGCTCCACTAGTTTTGAGTGTCATTAAACTCTCCTGCTCCCCCACTCTCAGAATATGCAGACCTAATCCAAGCACTTTGCTTTTTGTGGTGCTGTATTGCTGGTTTTTGAATTACAATGCCTGGATTGTGGAAGGGCAGTGTTTCTGCTCTCCTCTGAACAGCTTTGCAGCAGCAATCCTGTCTGGATTATCCCTGCTTCCCGGTGGGAATCCAGTGGACCCCTCTCCACACAAGTGGGAGGTCATCCAGCCTCTCTGGAGCTCCACAGGAATGCTGCTGTGTGCCAGCAGGGTCACGGGGCCCTTCCAACCACAGCCCTGCTTCAGTGTTCAGGTTATTGCAACTCCCAGTGTTCGGGCTCAAACAGTGTCAGAAATGCCACAGAACTCAGGGTGCCTGTTCCATGTGCTGCCTCTTTTACTGTCTCTCTCAAACCAGCAGTCCCTGTCCTCTCAGAAGCTGCACAGTGGCGTGGATGAAACCCTGAGGTTCTGAACTCCTGTGATGCAGATCTACACACGCCCTTTGGGCTTGTGTCTGTAAGCATAAGATGATTTGTACTATCAATTCCTTGCTACTGTGGTGTAAAAAAGGTCTTTATTTTTAGTTTTATGTTTAGACCAAAAGCCCTTCCAAGCCCCTTCTGGATACAACAAAACCAGGACTCCACAGGTGATTACCTTCTTGTTGTTTCCCAAGCTTTCATCAGCATCTCTTTACTCAAATTTCTATCTATTCACAACAAAAGAGTTTATTTTATATACAGGAGGTATTTCGTTGTGCGTACCTCCCTAGAGAGGATTTGCTTTCTTTTAGGAAGATGCAAAACTACAGAAAACTTTCCACAAGGAATGTCCTTTTATATCTCCTGTTATTTTCCCAGCACTCCCTGCTGATGATGTGTATTAGTTCCACCTGATTCGTCTGTCAGGCTTGTTCCAGTTCTCTGTTTCACTAGAACCACTACCCAATAACTGTATTTTCACAAAAGACTCATTTCTACAGTCAGTCAGGGGTTTTTCCTGTGGTAAAGCTGGTCTCTTACCAGCACCAACAATTTTTTTGCACTGCTCACCAACACTTTTGAAGCCACACTTCAAGCACCACATGAGAACAGTTTCCCTTTTTTCTCCCTTAAACCTCCCTTACCTTCTTCCACGTGACCATGAAAACATGTCCTTGTCCTGCACCTTTCCCAAAAGGCAGGTGAATTTTTTTGGAAGTCAGGCATAAAACCTGTGACCAACATGGCTTCTGCCCCTGTAACCTTGCATTTACTTTCTAAATGATTCAAGTGAGTCAAGTATTTTTCTCCCAAAGACCTTCTATTACATATTCCTCAGACTCGTCCTTAAGCTCAATTTTGAGCTTCTTATTTCACAATATGGGATATTAAAATCAGTAATAAAAGAATGAGAAAATCCTATACGATTTATCTACTTATTCCAAAGAACTCTAAGTCTTCCTTTATTACTACTAAGGAGCAGAAATTGTGCTTTATTCCAGAATCACCGTTCCAAAACCATGGGAATTAAACTTAGTGATTACAAAATACAGTAAACATTCAGTCTTCCAGATGGTAATCAGTAAAAAGTCTTGACACTCTAATTTCTGAAGTCTGAGAAGCTTAATGTAAAAATCCACCTACGGGGATCAGATTAGTAGAACACATGAATGTTGTGACTTTGAAAAATATCTCCATGTTATTTTGTAACAATGGATTATCTTCAGTAAAATCCATCCCTAATCAGTAAACTAATTATGTAAATTCTTGAAACTCATCAAGGTAAATATCAAAGGTAATGATGATATGTATCTAATGATACAAATAAGAAAACACTTCTCTTTTGATTTCTTTGTGTAACTTTTTTTTGTTTCAGAAAGTAGTGCCATGAGGATTGCAAACCTAATTCTTTGTAAGTTATGACAGTATTTTTCGATCATTCAAGAAACTCTCCAAGTCAGATCTTACCACTGGGTGCCATTCTGTAGCTTCATTAAAACAAAACAAAACCAAAAGCCTCTGATATATTAAACTGTAATGCAGTTGTTATGATAGAGTATGATTCATGCTTATCCTCAGTTGAAGTTGCATCACTTTACAGCAAGATTGAAATAATTCATCCAGGCAAGATGAAAGGTATTTGAATTTATCTTGTTTGCTGGTTGAGAGTCTTACAATAATATACTGCAGTCCTATTTGCTTTATTACTTAATATTTCTCGTGGCACTGTTAAAAAATGTCTCATTCTAAGCCTGTATTAAAGACCTTAACTTCCTGCTAGCATTGTACCAGTGTGATTGCTATAAAATTGATTTAGTTTACAACAAGTTTAATGCTGGTGGGTGAGCACTGATTGAGCTCAGCACTCCATTCTATTGACCCAGCTCACACTGCAGTAATTGGCAGCACGGAGCTGAAGCACAAGTGCTCATGTGACAGAACATCCCTGCTGCAGCCCAGGCAGCTTCTGATCTCATTCCATTAAATCTGTGTGTGTACCCCAGCCCCCAAAGGCTGCTGCATGAGCCACAGCAATGCAGGGCAATAGCAGGAACCTCAGTAACACACATTCTGCTAGCTGCAGGCTAAGGCAGGTTTAACTGCAGGAACTCTGAGAATTGTGCTGGGTGTTTCCTTTAGACTGAAGGGAAGGATAGATTATTGTGTTACTTCTGCTAAAGAACTCACAGGTTATGCCCTTCTTGCTCAGGAGAGTTTAGGATCTTGAAGAAATTTTACCCAGGATATAATCACAGCATATAATAGAAAAAGCCCTCAGGTTCTTCTGAAAGTTGTGGACACTTGGTGGTGGTCATGAGTTCACTTTTACAAAACCTTTATTCTACTAAACTGAATTCATTTAAACAAAGATTTGGAGCTGCCTGTGATGTGTGAGGCTTCATTTCTTCCAGGTATGGCCTAACATTTTCAGAGGTGTGCCCTGGAACACCACCTTCAAAGCCTGAGCTTTGATACTCAAACTGTCATTTTCTGTGCAATCAAAACTCAGGAAAATCAGTGCTCATTTGAAACTCTTAATTAGCATTGCTTCCTTTTAGTATTGTTTTCTCAAAGCCAGTGCTCATAACACAGAGGTTTTCCCTACAAACTACCTTTGTGTTCAGTCATTCCCAACTGGTTAATATAAATCTTGGAGTCTTTTAGTATGGACAATGTATCTGCTTTGCTGCCTCGATGTAAATTTAAATCATTACCTGTAATGAGCAATAATATTATTACTAAACTGCAGTACCACATCGAACTCTCAATTATCACATTAAATTTAGATTATATTATGCTAAGAGATATCTTTATGCCCAAGAGTAATTTTGCTTTTAAAACTCGTCTGTGTTTAAAATGATTGAAAAGAATACATGAGCCATTTTCATTAGGTGAGAACAATTATCTTGATTAAGAATTGTTATGCACTAAAATGAAGTGTTATTTTGATAGTTTTGATTTTTGATGCCTTTTTTTGGATCTTAGCGAAGTTGTGTGAAATAGAACACAAAAGCTGTTTTTTGGCAATTTAGTAACCTAATCAGACCACTAGTACCAAAGAAAAAAATAAATTAAAACAACCCTGGAGAATAATTTTGTGCTACTGCTCACAAAATTTCCAAAATTTCTACCAGTCTGCCAAAGGTAGTCATCAACATGATCAGCTGCTGAGAGACAAAATTGGCTTTGCTGATGGAACTAATAATTTACCTTTTCTTTGGCCATTGTTACACAGATACACCCATAAGCAGATCCCAGGAGACGAGCTAGAATGCTCACCTTAGAAAGGCATTTCTAAAACCAAAAAGGCACATTTAATTTAAATTTACTGTACCAGAGTTCAGTATCTATTGACATCTAAACGTCTTTCTGCTGTGGCTAAAAGCTCATGTCAATGTTCTCTCCTTATAGGCCAAGCACCCAAAATTCCCTGAAGAAAAATCTGAGTTGGAATTGACAGCAGAAAAGCTCAAGGCACAGCACCTCCTGATGTTTTGATTCTCCCCTTTTGATTCTTTTCAGTGACTTCTTAAGTGGATTTCCAGGCATTCATTGATTAATGAAGTAATCAACTCATAGATTACAGCCAGAAAAACGAACAAAATAATTAGTCTGATTCTGGCGTTGTTTTGGTGGATTTTTTTTGTTTCTTTTTGGGGGTGGTGGTTTTTGTTTGTTTTGGTTGGTTATTTCTTTTCAAATCCAGAGGCCAAAATATCATGCAAAATCATCAGTCTGAAAATGGAAATATTTCAAAGGCAGGAGGAATCCAAATGATTTGTATTCTCTGTTGTGGCAGACATATAAGGATGCCATTATTTGTATTCTCTGTTGTGCCAGACATACACCTCTCAACTCTCTCAACATCACCAAGTAGACTTCATTATTTCCATCTTTTTTAATTTTTTTTTTTTTAACATCCTTAGCATCTGTGAAAATAGGTCTTTCTTTAATTTGAATGCAGACTAAAAGAAGTTTCTCACAGAATGTAAACCATCGGGAGGAATTGTTAACACAAACCTCAGATTTCTGGTTCCTGCAATCCCAAGAGAAAAGCTGAATTTCTCACATTAGCAGTCCCTGCCAGCCTAACTTGATCCACCAAGAGCTTCCTTCCCAAACCACCCAACTAATTAACAAAGAAGCGTGAGTGGAATTTTTTGACAGAGGGAAATCCAAGGTTCCATTCAAAGGCTCTGTGGCTGAAACTACACACACCAACAGAGGCCAGCACAAGAGTGAAATAGCATCTAAATGTGGCTTTGAAAACTTTGTGTCTAATATTTTCCCTCTAGTACCTGCTATTTGTTAGTGAGCCTCCCTCACAGCATCCAGTAATTATTTCTGAGTGACAGAAAACACTCATTGTTCCAACCCTTAAGAATTCCTTGCCAATTAGTGGCACTACCAACTCTGTGGAACAGGAGACACAGTAAACTCTCTCTTAGAATTAATTTAAAACTATTTCTGCTGGTGGAGGCAAGAATGTGTTGGCAGATATTTCATCCACATGCAAGACCAGAAGAAGATAGGCAGGTATTTCCGTGCATTACCAGGTAGAAATAAAAAGGAATGGACTGAGGCATGCTTGGATCAAGGGCGTAAAAGCAAGTAACTTTTGTTCTCTGATACTTCAGGGAGAGTGTAGAAATCGTTTTGGAATAGGGAAATGATCCCATGACACCCTGTTTTCCTGTCTCTGGAGAAGTGCTTACATTTCATGGCACAGACAGCAAAAATGAAGTGTAAAACAACTGTGTTAGAATCAAATACACAAAACAAAGACAGAAGAAGTACACACAGTCTTCTGGGGCTATGCACATATGTTGGAGTCCTGATGTCCACAGTAAAGCTTTCCCTAACCAGTCTCTTTATTTCCTTGCAGGGGAGCAGCATCACCAGGTCAGTTCAATACATATGTGCCAATTCATTACTCAGAAGCCAGCTAATGTATTTCAGAAGGCAGACTACTCCTGTAAAATACTGCTTCCTCACAGTAATTAATCAGCAGCTTGTTCAATATAACAGCTTTTCCTTAGTTCTCCAATAAATGGCAAAGCAGCTCTCCCCGTACAGCCTCCTGTTGCTAATTTAATTAACTGGAAGCATATGACTAGTTTCAGGGTGCACACTTTTTCTTCAGAGGAATCCATCAATGCTTCCTATATTATTTTCCTGCCTATTTCCCCCTGCCCTTGCACTATCCATCAGGAACCAAATGCCCTTTTCCTTTCCCTTTCCCTGCAGTTCCAGAAGCTGTTGTGGCCGTGGCACAGAAGGGCGAAGAGCAGTGACAGCCTGGCCTGCCCCACAGACGCCACCCTGACTCACCACTGCACCTTCATTCACCCTCCAGTGTCTCCTGCCTTCCACCAAGCTTTTCCTGCCCGAGCATCTCCATAAGGAATTAATTCTTAGCAGAGTGCTCTCTGAGTAGATCAGGAAGGCGCTGTAGCTGCAAGCTGTATTTATGTTAATGACCAGGATCAGTCTCAGGCTGGCCAGCTTCTAACCTTTGCAACAGCAACATCTGAACGCAGGATCAACGCCCATCGGAAATGCTGCCAAAATACACTGCCGTGTTTGCCATTCCTCCCAAAACAAGAAAATGCCATTCCCTTGAAGGAAAGAGCTGACTGACCTTTGGTAGAACTCACACCTCTGGGAGATCAGAGCCCCCATTAAGGCACTCAAAAGGCTGGTGGAGATGCTGAGACACAGCCCAGGGCTATGGCTGTGAGAGGCCAGAAGTGGCAATTAGAGATTTTCAGGCTGATCCATGATCTTTCCACTACTGTGCTGCATGGCACCAGGCAGGTAATGACATCCACCATCTCCTTTGTTATGCCTCTACTAAATGGGCATTATAGCACAGATATTCTCACTCTGCATAAAGGAACATTCTGAAGACTCTAGGTGGTTGTTTAAATGCAGGTATTTAAGTGGCAGGCTAGATAAAACAAGATAAATTCCAGAGGTTGTAGAAAAAATACTAGAAAGCACAGAGCTGAAATAAATTGCTCGTCTAATTAAATTCCTTTCATGTAGCTTGAATTGCATACAGTGTTTATGAATAATATATAGCAATTGAAAAGAATTGACTTCTGCTTACATACTTAACAAGCAAAGTCTGAGTTTCCTGAAACAGCTCATTTACCCAATCAGATTTTGTGGTAATCACAGTTAATGTGATGTATCTGAGGCCTTATTACAGAGCCACCATGCCTATATCAAAGTCTTGTCTTGTTTCTATCCCAGGCTTTTAACAAAAACATAACCATTGCCATCAACAGTGTGTGAATCTAAAAAGACTACTGGGTTATGCCATCCCTTCCTGATGGTGGTAGGAAGGGTAGAATGAATTATGAAGTAACATGAAGTCCTGTTAAACAACATTAAATGCGTAAGAAAAGCAAATGAAATTTTACAGGCATTTTGTAGAACTTAATAATTCATCCAAGAGCAGCAAAGATCCCACAGTCAGGTATACAAAAAGTTTTAGAAGGAAAAAAAATTGCAATACCTAATTAATCTCCAGCACTTTAAAGGTATATTTCATTCATCTAAGCATACAGCACCAAAATTATTTGGAGTTTTAATTAATATTTATTTCAGATGTGCATCTTGGGAAAAAAATCTTTGCCAAGCCTTAATTAAAGACCACCTTACTCATGGCCTAGTTTTCATTCCTTTAGAACTTGTGTTCATTATATTTAATGTTAGCGAGGTAAAATTCAGATGGAATAGCTCTCCCCTTAGCCTGGAGAAGGGAAGGCTCCAGGGAGACCTCAGAGCCCCTTCCAGTGTCTAAAAGGGCTCCAGGAGAGCTGGGGAGGGACTTGGGACAAGGGCTGGAGGGACAGGACACAGGGAATGGCTGCCAGTGCCAGAGGGCAGGGCTGGATGGGCTCTGGGGCAGGAATTGTTCCCTGGCAGGGTGGGCAGGCCCTGGCACAGGGTGCCCAGAGCAGCTGTGGCTGCCCCTGGATCCCTGGCAGTGCCCAAGGCCAGGTTGGACACTGGGGCTGGGAGCAGCCTGGGACAGTGGGAGGTGTCCCTGCCATGGCAGGGGTTAAAATGAGCTTTAAGGTCTCATTCAACCCAAACCTTTCCATGAGTCTGTGATTCCTCACATTTGAAAGATACTTTGGCCTCTTATATAATTTGTTTGTGTAATTTGTGTATAATTTGTTTGTGAGCACAGCATCAAGCTGCCTTGAATTATTCAAGTTTTGTTTCTCAGCCTGCTTTCCCAACATCTCTATTTTCAAACCTGTTACGTCAGTAAGACACAGCTCCCTGCATTTTTGCATGCTTTGATATCTGCATGAAGCTCGTATTAAGCTTGTGTTAGACCTGTGTGTATACAAGCAAACAATGGTGATGAACAGATAAAGCATTTAAATTTGCTTTGAACTGCAAGTATCTCTTTCATACAGGCAGAGGAAGAGGATCTGCACACAGGAAGAACAAAGAGAGTTCCAAGGCAGTATCAGAGGACAGGATATCTGCAGAGTTAACACGTGTCCATCAGGAAAGCTGTTCATGAACAACACTGCAAAGAAGTTGTTCTGTCAAAGAAATACTCCAAACAAGCAGAGTCTGCTGTGTAGTGCTGGAGGAGCAATCACAGCACAGACACACTGACAAGCTCGTGGGAGGTTTCACAGGATGAGCTGCAGTCCCCTCGCTCGACACCGTATGAGTGCAAAGTAAATTGTTTTATGCTTATGAAAGAATTAATCTTTTCTGTATTTCAGGCTGGGTTATTACTCTGGTTATAAATGTATTTTCACTGTTGTCCTGGTAGTCTGTTGTTTGGCATACCCTGAAGAATAAACACTGTAGAAGTCCTTGACTTCAAAAAAGGCATTATTTGTTCTGCTGGAGAATGTTCTCATCAAGCAGGAAAGACAAAAAAGTCTGCACAGATTATTATGACATTGTAACTATTAAAAAAAAAAAATAGGCCTGGGATGGTCTTTAGTATTCCTAACAAGATACCATTCCAATCTGGTATTATTAGATTGCCCTCTTTCTACGTTAAAAGTAACTAATGGGTCAATTTTCTCTAGGTCTCACCAGAGTGATTCATGACAGGCTTTCTGCCCTGAAGCCAAGATCACAGAAATGCATGAATAGCTTTTGATGAAATTAAAGTCTCTCCTTTAGGGGGTCCATTGTTATTATTCTGCTATCATGGGTTTGAGATTTCCCATCCCCCTGCCTCTCATAATGATATTGCTGATACTTAAAAGACTGCACTGAGATGGTAATTTATAGGAGAGGACCAGTTCAGTGGAAAAACACAGGTTTACAGTACCTGAATCCTTTTAAGCCAGTGAGCTAAACCCAGACATAGTGTGATTGCTTTGCCCTCCCCAAAACATGCCATAAATTCTATATGGAAAGTGTTCCTTCATCCCCTTCTTGTCACTGGACTGGAACTCAATAAGGCTGTAATCTTAAAGTAGGGTTCCTACTCTTTACCTTTGCAAGCTAACAACACTGATAGCTAGTGCAGAGAACAAAGACTGTGAGAACAGCAACATATGACAAAATGTGCCTTTTGCAGGAATTTTTGTATCAGTAGGTACTCTATAATGTCACTGTAATGTCATCAGCTGCACTGCACTCCTTTAGCTTCAGGTTCTTAAATACAGCTTGGGTTTACTTAGCAAATTATCAGAGAAAAGCTCTGGCTTCAAGAGCAGGAAATCTCAGATAGTAACTATATTTACAGCTAGACCTACTGATACAGTAATTTCCTTTAAAAGGCACATTTTCTCATATGTTGCTGCTCTCACATATATCTGTTCTCTGCATTCTCTATCAGTGCTTTTAGCAAGCAAAGCAAAAATAATACAAACCTTACACTGAGATCTCTCATCATTATTCAGCCAAAAAAACCCCCAGTGACCCAGTGCAGTGCTCATTACAAACTAAATTAAGGTGCAGGGCTCTTCCCAGTTAAAAATATTCTATATACTGACCACAAGACACAATCACTAGAGCTCTCTGATAGTGGTATCGTGATCTGTAATATTTAGTGCTTTGATTCCACTGATTCTGATCACAGCTGGGTGGCACGGTGTATTCCTGGGTCTGGCTATGGTTTTTGCATGACTATGCACTAAGTGAGGTGTTGCTAAAGGCATTATTGCATTATCACTACAAACCGATGACACGTGGTGACACTCAGGGCCTACTTTGTACCAGCCAGTTCTTACCACATTATCACATTACCCTCTTACTTTTTAAGAGTAAATAACAACTCTGTTGCCCAGGTTTCAGCATCTCGTCACTCCTGCTGACTCTAAGGCAGTAGGAGCCTTTGATACCATTATTGCTACATTGCAGGGCACTGTTTTAAATCATTTGAGAGAGAGGCAGGCAGGCAATGAATCCTTTGGTACATGACACAGACCTGTGGTCAGGATGTTTTTCCATAATCTCACTTGTCACCCACATGGCTCAAAAGTAACTATTCTGAAAACTTTCTGACTACTGAGAGTCCCTTTTGAAACAAGCAGTTGCAGGTAAAGGGAAAGAAGCCCCAGATATTCTGATGACTTTGACCATGACTGGAAGTTCCTGTGCAAGAATTTGTGAGGTTTGTTTTACACGTGCTCAGCGCTAACTTTGACTGCTGTAAATCACCAAAGAAAGCACATATAACTTCTGTGCCAATAAACCGTTCTACCTTGAACCTAAGTTTTCTTTTGCAACTGTAAAGAGATGAAAACCACACAATTTGAATAGAAAAGTGCATGTTTTTATTCAACACACTAGATTTTTTTGAGAACTGCCAGTTTTCATCCTGCTTACTAATGTAGAACTGATGACTGTGTAAAGCCAAATACTCACAGACCCTCAGGAGAATGCTAATGCATCAATGCACAGTACAAATTAATGAATGAAAATGAGTGGTAAATAGTCACTAACCAAGAAACAACTAAAAAGGCTCAATAAATATTCACTGAATACAAATTCTGTTCTAAACTCTGCTTTTTGTAATGAAATGCAGTCCTACCAGACAATCAGCTTTTTACTACACAGCAGCATTTTAAGCATGTGTCACTACAAATCATCTCATCTTTTAAACACTTGAATGCATAAACAAATAGTTGCAAGGCAGCAAGATATCTCACCAGCAGCTAATTTATTGTATGACTTCATTCATCTCATGATGAGTAATTCCCAAGTTGCATTTCCATTTTAAAGTATCTGTGGATTTTGTTACTGTCTCTTTTAGTTAAATCCTTCTTACTTTTCCACAATAAAGTGGTTCTAATTGCCTACTTGAGACAAGACTTGGCTTTTCTAGGATTTATGGATGTAAATTTGAGATTAAAATTACCCTTCCCAAACAAACACCAGCAGCTAACACAGCAATACAAATAGTTTTGCTCCACAGCAGCAGTCAGGAGTCTGGATCCAGAGCTCCCTTGTGTCAGCAGTAATCTGATGCACTGAAGAAAACTGAGTCACTACAAGTTCCTCTTTTCAGTCAGTTGGTAAATTTGTTTAAGCAGCCTGCACTGCGGAGGCAGGGCAATCCTTACCCTAAAACAAAGGCCAGTGCAAGCAGGAATCCTTCCACACGTCCTGACCTTTGGATGCAGTCCTAAAGCAGAGAAAGGAGGACCCTTGAAGGGTTTATACCTTAATTAGAATGATCTCATGGACACCCGGGCAAACCTTCATGGTTCAACAGGAACAGTCTCTAACTAAGTCCACCTGATAATTTCTGAGCAATTCTATCTTTAAAATAATTTGACAGTCAACTAGACATCATTAACACAGACTGCATAATAAGCAAATGGGAATCTAATAACTTTCTCTAAGTTCTCTATTACTGCCACTTGAAACACTTTAAAATGGAAAATCTCACTGCAATTACAATATTCTCTCATCAGTGTATTCTTTTAAAATTCAAACTGTGTTCTCCTGCAGAAAGTACTAAGAAATAAATGCTGTTCAGGGAACCATACCAGGCTTTTAGAACAATGAACTATTTTTTTTAACACTTCATGAAAATTATGAAAACTGACACAAAGGCTGTCTCTGGCTGTTCTCACATGAACTGGAACATAAAGCCCTCAGTTTTGGGGTCATCATGCAAGGAAACCAGCCCTGAGCAGCAAAGGGGAACACCACTGTGGACAGAACTCATTGTCCTCTGCTCTGATACATGGATGGAAACTGATACAGGACTGAAAAGAGCAGCATTTGTACTGTAATACAGCTTTGAAACAAAACCAGGTGTCTTCCACGTTGGCTTGAGAGAGTCTGCATTAATTTGTGAATTGATATTTGCACAAAGGAATACGTGAAAACAAATGATGCCGAGTGAGTGAAGCGAGCTGAAGGGAGGTGCTGGGGATATGCCTTTCATACAGAGATCAAACCTGATATGTATGTGATGATACATTCAGGTATTTAAAAGAAAACATTGGGAAAGGTGTCCCATGATGAAGGCTCCTTTGAGAATTTTCCTTACAATGTTTTCATTTTGAATGTCTCTGACTGGATTCAAGATAATCTCTAGGGTAGAATTGCTAGACAGAGAAAACATGAATTCCCCCAGGAGGCTTTGGAAAAGGTAATATTCCTCCACAGAAAACTAATCAGCCATTCATCTCCAAATGCCATGTAGGGAGTCCACCTTTCTGCCACTCTCTAGTTCATGCACATTCTCAATGTTCTCATGGGTCAGGAAGTGTCCTTAGGAAACCTGGTAAAAGCTGGTCATATATTGGTTTAGTCTCTAATAAAGCCTACTGGGAGAGGTCAAATGAAAGTGGACATTTGGAGATCATCAGGCTTACCCAACAGGAAGTGAAAAACAATCAAATGTCCACCTCTGAAAGAGGGAGATGCTCAAGCTCTGGAATTACAAATAAAAACCTACCAAAACAGAACAGAAATTCACCAACCTTTCTTCAGCCTAGTTCCATTTAGTCCTCAGCTATGACACATTCTCTGTGTATCATATTAACTTGACAGTCAGCCCCAAGCTATTTTTATGTCCACAAAAATATACCCCTAAAATGATAATGGCCTGGATGAGTAATATTTCAGTAATACTTTGCAATCAAATAAACACCTCTTGCACCACCATATCCCTTAAGGTACAGCCAGACTTCCTCTGCCAGTTCCCAGACAGCTCATGGAAAGCCAGCAGGTGTGACAAATGAGCTGGAGTTTACTAGACTGTGCTTTACAACAGATGTATTTACACATATCCCATCTATTGGTGGGGATGGTGCATGCTACTGCCAAATGTTAGATGGAATGTTATCAAACAGAAGTCTCCCAACAAATTCCCATCATGTTGACTATTGAGATCAGCCTGCCATGTGTATTTTTCATGTTATGGCATGTCCTCAATCAAGTATTTTTTAAGCTTTGGTTACTATTTTAATTATCCTTCTCTTACTCACCAGTACATGAAAAGTACATATTTTACATGAACAAAGAAATTGCAGAATGCCTGTCTAGAGACCTCTGGCACTTACATTTTTAAACTCCTTCATAAGCTTATTTAATCATTAAATTCAGAAAAACAAACATCAAAAACATAAATCTGACCCCAGTTCTATTTTATTCTGCTCTGCCAAGGGCTCTCCCTTTCAGGCAGCAGCAGAGGATTCTGCCTTGCCCGAGCAGCTGCTCTTTGTCACAACGTCTGGCATTCCCGGAGCAGATCCATGCCAGGAAGAGCCACTCGGTGCCCCCAGCTGGGACAGCCCCAGGTGTCCCTGGGTGGCCTCAGGCAGACCTTTCAGAGGAGAAGAAGGGAGTTCCTGGGGAAGCTGTCACTCCAGAGGAGCCCACAGGGGCTGGACCTTGGCACCACATGATGCAGCACCTTGGGATGCACGGGGGCATTTGTAGGGGCACTACAGAACATGCTGGGCTCAACAAACAGCTCACAGGCCAGCCCCAATCTTAGTAAAATTACTCGTGGCTTGAGCCTGGTGGTTACTATTCCCTCATGGTAACACCACCTTGACAGACAGGATTTTGTTGGAGCACCCTCTGAACAGCAAAACACAACACTACAGACACAACCCCACTGAGCAGAGCTATCACAGACCACACATCCTAAGTGAGGTGTCAGTGCACTTCACAAACACAGAAACCATCAGCATTAATCTGGTGGTGCTCTATAATCGTGTTGTTTCTTCCTATGGTAATGTCTGTTCACACCTCCAAAAATACTTCTCTTCCTTCACCAGCATCTTAAATATAAATGTCTGGAACAGCGCTTTGAACAAGGGGTTAACAACTGCCCAGGCTGTGAGCAGGTTAGTTTCTTTACATGTCTGTAAGGGGAGCTGAGCTATTAGAGGAATTCAAAAAGAACAGTAAGAAATCCACAGTCCACAACTGCAACTGACATTGAAAGTGAGTTCTGATTTCTTTGAAATGTTATCAAGAACTGCCAGAAAACCTGCATGCTTCCAAGGTTTGCTAGCACAGCTGTGGCACTGAAACTAAAGCTTGTGTATTGAAATGCATTCTGAGGAAAAAAGTCTAACTTGTTTTCAATTCCATTGTTTGCATTTCACTCTGCACTTGTTAATCACGTGTTTCATGCACTTAGGAAACAGAAACAATTTTCTAAGACTGAAAAAACACATTTATTATTAGCATTTTCAATAAATATATATTAAGTAGAGAAGTATGTGGATAACTCTGGATCCTGGATTTTCCAAATAACACGGGCTCTAGAGACAACTTAGGCACAAACTAAAAAGCAGAACACACTAATAACTAGAAAACCTGTTTAAATATGATTTTACCCCTAAAAGTGCATATTTTTCAGAAATTTCAAAATGAGGAAGAGATTTTGCTCCTACCTCTTCCAGAGCCCATAATGAATCAACCACAGGTTTGATCTTCTTACTGTTATATAGATTTAGGAGTTTGTCCATCACACCTTTGATCAGGCCACCTCGATTCTGTTTGAAAAGTAGATTCAACAGGGAAAATCCAGCAATGACTTTGTTCTCCTCATACAGCTTGATAGGATTTACTTTCTCAACCTGCCACCACTGGAAACCAATAAACAACAGCATGGTTAGAAAAACATTTTTCAAGGAATGTACGGGAAAGTTCACAAGCAAACTGTCTGTGCAGATGTGATAAATGACTCATCTGTCAGGTCTGAAGCAACAGCCAAGAAAAGCAGCAAGGATGTGATTTAAGCATGAGGAAAGAAAGTGTGCAGCTGACTGACAAGCAGAAATAAACCACAAACTGATGTTGGAGGAGGTCAGGGTGTGAGAAACATGGTGAACACATCTGGGTTTATACGAGGGTCTGGCAGTAAGGAGTTTGGATTTCCTTCCCCCTTCTGCTCTCCTGCTATCCCCAGACAGCCACTGAGTGCCCAGATGTTCAGTGGCATCTCTTGGCTGTGACTCTTCTCAAAACCAAGGGAACCAGGGACTGCCTATCAGCTGCCAGTTGCTTTTACATCCATTATTATGTTCATGACACTCGAGCATACCTCGCAGTATCTAATGAAAGGATTTTATTTCATTTAGCCCAAGAGCATCATCAAGAGTGAGAGATGCCACTTCCCTGCAAATTTCATTTGAATGGGTAAATTTTTAATTATAATTTTCATACAATTTTGATGAGTTAATTTTGCAGCATAATTACATAAAGAAACTAGTTATACTTGTATACAACATTTGTCTGGTTTTTTAATTCATTCAATTTATTCACATTTATTCCATCAATAAATACCAATACTATCTGCAAAAGACTTCAGTTGAAATTCATTTCATTGGACCTACCCACCCTACACATTAGATGCATCTGGATATTCTTACATTAACAGTGAAAAGGCTGCACAGCAAAGATTATCTTGTTTTAGTTCACATGTGTGTGACAATAACAAGGATCCTCCCACTATCACCATTAAGAAAACGTAGGAGGCAAAGAACAGCTCCTTGCTACTGTCTCTGACTTATCTTGTTTTCAGCTACACAGAGAGACTTGAAGCCAATTCCTCCTGGGAAGGGGCTGTTGCTGGAAGCTGTAAATGAGCTTTTGGCAAAAAAGATCGCATGACAGATGTTCAGAAAAGACTTTTCTCTATGTTTTTGCTGTATGAAGGAATCACTTTCACTCCTAGTTAACTTATTTTTTGCTGGCAGTTTATAGGATATATTTGCCCTATTTTTATCTCTAGGATTTCTGCACGGATTTCTGTTGTAGTAAGCTGAAGACAAAACAATTAACATTTGAACTTTGAATCTGTTGACATCATCAATTAGGAAACAAATGCCACATCATCATCTCTTTGATGTCATCTGCACATGGAGAACTGAAAAATGCTTTTCTGAATGAAACAAACTTGTGAAAAGCTGGAAATGACTGGACACAGGCCCCATTTAAGAGATCTGTCTCCTTTAATTCACTGCAGGGTCCTGACAGTGTTTTCAGATACAAGGAACCTACAGGGTACAGTTAATCATATCCATGGATGTCATATTCTGCCAAAAGTAAATAAATAAAGCAGTCTAAACTTAGCTGTGTAAGAGATCTGTGTCTCACAGACAATTTCAATGGCAATACGAAATGCACACAGATCCAATTTCTGTCTAGCTGTGCTGCCAGAAGAAAACATGGCACAAAACCACAACATCAGAAGTAACAACTCAGTAGAGATAAATGGAAATGATGAAGATGAAAATGCTACAGAAAAGACTGAAGTTAGAGGAAAGAGCATAATCACAGAGACACTTACTGATTTTGCAAAACTGAAGAAGCTTTTTGTCTCCCCAGTAACCATGTTGGATGAACCTGTAAAAGATGAGCACATTCACACACAACTTATTATTACAAGCTACAGCCATTTACTACATGTAAAATCTTCTCTATGATTCATATTCAAGAAGAAAGCATACCCAGGATTAAAAGAGATCAGTAGAAATACTTACACTTTTGACAATAAATAACAAAGAGGCCAAGGCGACCAAGCCCTCCAGACTCACAGGAATTCCGAGATGACACTGACAATCTACCAAATCTCCAAAGCCAGGGTCAGGTTAGGTTCTATTGGGCATCTTCCCATAAATACAGCAATCCCTTCAGCTGTCCCCTCCACCAGGAGCTTCCCCACACAGCGGGGCAGCCTGGCAGAACTGCAGGGGAGATGTGTCTGCTCCGTGTCAGGAGCAGTCCACAAACAGGAGTGGAAATTTGTGAACCGAAGCCTGGGTTGGATTCCTCAAAGTCATGTCAAATAAAACCAACAGTGTTCTTCCTGAAATTGTCCTTCAAGCTTCTCTCTCACCAAAACTACATTGCAGTTTCCTTGGCCACACAATGATTCCCAGAATGAGAGATCCAAACTTTCTCCCACTCTTCTCCTGTATCACCCAATGATGTTTATCAATCTGTATGTTCAGTTTCAATTTTGGATTTACTTTTCTAAATATTTTTTTTAAATTTTTTAATTACCATTTATTTATCAATGATTTAGTCCATGGTCAGCTTCACTAAAACCCTTGATTGGAAACTGAGAAAGCATAACGTGTCAATCACCAGTTCTGGAAGAAGGGGCATAGATGCTTTTAAGCTCTGCAAAGCTTTAGCTTTGAAATATGTACCTGCTTTTTGCCACTCACCATATAAAATGTAAGTCCCAAGTGGTTTGAGAAGACTGAGACCTTTCCCAGTATTTTCTCCACAAAGACAGTCCAAAACAATATCTACTCCATCCGCTGAGATTCTAAAAAGCAAGGAAAAAGCTCTTTGCAGTAAGATACACAGGGCTGGTCAGGCTGGTTGTTAACAAAACACTAACATTTCCCAGGTACTTCAGAAAGGACTCCAAGGCTGAGACAATGACTTTGTGAAAACTTTACCCTCATCCAAAGACATTTCAGACTCGTTCAGTGGCACAATGCAAGTTTTTCAGCCAACCCGCACCTCTTAGGCTTTAAAGAGGGGAAACCTTCTTGTTCCCCCTTCTTCAGGGCTTTCAGTAAAATTATATTATCAAAAGACAGGCAACAGATACAAAGTTCTTTTTTGACTGAATGTGAATGTCAAAGAATGCTTATTTTGTGAATATTGTAGAGAAAAAAGATATTTTTCTTATTCACATCTAATATTATTTTTCTGATTTTGTAAGGAAACAGATCTTATCCTAATTTCTTTTCAGACAAAATTACTTGTGAAGTTATTTACAGAGTCTTCTTCTTCAGCTATTTTATCAACTAGATATCAGGACTTAAATCAAGCATAAAGAGAAGTCACCAAGAGCTAGAAATCCAGCACAAGGGTTACAATCAGGCCATTTTACACTGTTTCAATAAAAAGTTTGCATGTTTATAACTGTTCAACAGCTCTGTCAATGCAATGTTAATATGATGCTGAAGAAGAAAAGAAATATGCTGAATATCCTGATTTAGGGGAGAGGCAAAGATTTATGGCTTGTAATGCACCTTTCTGCTTCCTCACAAAACCAAGGTGAGACCCAGACATCCACTGGTTACAAACAGCAGCAAAACCAGGCAACTTCACTCCTTGGTACTGCTGCCACACTTGGGGCAATAAATTGTTTCTATTCAGGCCACTGGATGAGCCTTCACTGTACAGGAATAAAAGTTTTACAATGAAATAGCTTTTGGTGGCTTCCCTGGTTGAACCAATTCCTCACCCCTATGAACATTTCCACATTCATAACATCTCTTACGGATTTTGTTTTTGTTTTTGTTTTTGTTTTTCATTTGCACGGAGTTATTGGTGGTTGATTTGGTTTTGTTCTGTTTTTTGTTTTCTCCCTGATGAATGCCCCAGTGACCTGCAATAAAGCAGGCTCCTACCATTATCCTTTCTCCATCACAGCTCCATCCTTTTCTGCTCACAGACTTTTAAGAAATGAACACTTTAAGCAGAACATAGTACACAGCTGATATCCATCCAATGAAACAACTACACCATTGCCCTCCCTGCCGCTGCCAAAACACAATTTGCCAAAACAGCATTCTCAGAATTACTGCTGTAGGTTTATTAAAAATCTTTTCAATGCAAAGTGAAAATGGAAGGATGTGAGGAACAAATCACAGTACTGGCATATTCTACAGGGTGCCACTTCTGTCTTTCAATCAGGACTATTCATTGAGCTGATACTAAACACCTCAACTCAACAGTCAACTGATATTATTGTGCCAGGAAAGAAGCACAAACTAGCTTGTTACACCCATGTTTTACCTCTTGCACCTGCCCTGGTTTCTCCTGCAATACCAGCCTGCACTGCTAACAGCCCAGACAGAAGTTCTGCCACTTGCATCAACACCAGTATCAACAGTTAGAAAAACTGGAAAACAAAGTGTTTGAAAGCACATGAACAGAAATACACATGATGAGTTCAAAAGGCAACAGGATGATTTTAATCTGAATGCAAACAAACAAAATCTAAGGATCTGAAATTAAAGCAGACATCATGTGCTCTGATATCAATCCCTGGCAGAGGATAAAAACCCAGGCAGATAAAAGCACATCAGAGAACTCCAAAACCTGGATATCTTACAAATCCACTGAAAATACCTTATTTAGTGCATTACAGTGAGCAAGTGCACATGTGAATGAAGGCAAAGTACATCCTTCTGGTAAGACCTTTAGTTTCTTTCACTTAATTTACTTTGCTCACAACAGATGTCCAAGTAGGGACATGGATTGAAAAATTTTATGTTGCTTATCAAGGCATAGGGAGATGCTTGCTGTTCTGTCCCTAGTGGACAGATGGAATAACTGGAATAAACTACAGCTCCCAAACTCACAAATGTAGTATCTTCCCATAAATATGATCAGCCTGGTGCCTTTCACAGTATTTTACCAGACACTATACAGACCTGGCTCAGGAAAATACAAGATTACCTTTTTACTTCTTGAACATAGTCTGCGTTCCTGTCAAACAGGTGAGTTACCGAGTTTTTGATTGCTTCATGTTTGAAAGATGAAGCTGTTCCAAAAACAGTAACATTGGGAATGGTTGAACAGAGCTGAGCAACAGCTTGACCCTGCAAACACATTAGGATGTTAGTTCACTGACATGGAAATTGGTTGACAGAGTTTGTAGCCGCCAATTCACTCTTGACACAGCAAAACCCAAGCCCAAACATGTGCAAGCACTTCCCAAACTAGTTTATTTCCACTGAAATGCGGTTCAGCCACAGGAAAAAAGACACCTAAATCACAAAGATATTCTGAAGACAAAGCAGCCCTAACACAGTAGGTCTAGTTTGCCATTCCTAAGTCTCCTCATGGTTTCAGTGGGAGACAGCAAGCTGCTATAACAAATGCTGCATAGTAAAGAAAATCTGCTTTACCTTTTATTGATAAATAACAAGAGTTATGACTGATTATTCAAAGTGCAGGAATAGCCCCCAGTCACTCTAAGAGAGGTCTGCTTAGGCAGGGCCCCAGGCTCCAAACTGGTCAACAGCCAAGGGGATAAAACAGCCTAGAGCATGTCCAAGAAAATCATTCTTCCTCCTGGTCTGGGCAGGAACCCAGTGGGGTCCATCAGATGCTATGCCAGCCTTTAGGTAGGACTGGGGGCATTGAAGAATTTGTGCAAGCAGATGTCTTTGAGTTTCCAGTTTTGGACCCCAGAAGGCCTTAACTGAATTTTAACCTCTAATTTCATGAGGCTGAGAGGGCATCTTTCTACCACCCTAGGTTCTGTTTTACTCTTAACACACCAACAAAAGGAAAACTGACTTTTGGTGGCCACACCCTACCTCTTCTTGCAACCACATTATTCCCCTGGAGATACCACAGTTACATGGATATACCCAGGAGTTAAAAAAAATGGCACTGCCATCCTAAAAAAACCTGTTAGATGGAATTCAGCAGACTCTTACATCTGCAACCTAAAGATTGTTATTTGTAGACTGTATGCATGACTAGTAAAATCACCCAGGGATAAATGCATTTCTGTTCACTCCAACCAGGAACCCTGATTATTAGTTGTACATCCCAGTAATTAGCACTTGGGTTTTATTTAGAGCAGCATAATTAGCTAACCCTGCATACCCTGGAGGTCTTGGCATCCTCATGTACTCTGCTGAACGTAACTCCAAGCTGAACATCACCAGAGAGGGCAAGGTTATTATTTATATATGGTGGCAGCCAGGAATTTCAGACTGGTTTCCTACTGAGTTAGTCAGTAAATGCCTGCACAGCAATGCACAGCTTAGGAGATCCTTTAGACAGGCAAACAGACACAGAAAACAGGGCAAGAGAAGGGATCATTCTCATTCCTACTTTGCAGATGAAGGATGGAACACCACAGGAAATTGAACACCTTGTCCAGCAGCTCAGAGAAGCTGAGTACCAATGCTTACTCCTGGCGTGGAAAATCCAACCCCAAATTAAAAATCACTCCTTCTTTTTAAAATTATCCATCATTTTCCTGGGTTGGAATCCCTAATCTCTCAAAAATCGTAGGAAAATCCTTTCCTGAGGGGCCTCATCTTACAAGATGTAATGTTTTCAAGGAGCAGAAAATGTTTCACTATTCTCATATTTCATTTCTCTATTACTTACCACCTCATTCTAAACCCTTCCTGGATTTTAGCTGCCACAAATAATGTAATATAACATTAAAAGAAAAAAAAAAATTGGGGATTTTGTACCTGTTCTTTTCTTAGTAATTTTCACAAGCAATCTTCTTTTCTCACTTTCTGTGCCACGCAGAAACCCAACACCCACAGTGATTGAGATAAATCAGTATTTTATAATGCATGGTAGTTGAATGAAATTCTGACATTATTGATCTATTCTCTAATTAGTTTTCTGCATTTTCAATCTAACTTGGGAAGATGAGAGCTAATGAATATATCCCGAATCAAAACCACTGAATGTTTAAAAGGTCAAATATTCACGAAGAAAGCATGCTGATTTTTATCCTGCAGAAGACGATTAACATTTAACAAACTGACAGTCAGATGAATAGGAGAAATGCACAAAAACATTGGCATGTGAATAACTTATTTTCCTCCTGACTCAAACTCCTTGGTACACATCTCCCTCCCCCCAGAGATAAGCTTATCTAAAATCCCAGATCAGCTGGGAATACTTTCCAGCTTTCTGTAGATATTTGAAGCCTAAAACTGACTCATATGACCAGGACTTTTATAACTGGACGAAGCATTTTGAAGCAATTCCACAAAACACTCCTCTACAGTTTTCTGAAATCTTAACTTGAAGTTGACTCTTACTTATTTCTGTACCAATTATTTTTAGTAGCTCTATCCAGAAATGTAGGAATAAAGGCTGACATTGGACTTTTCACACTTTCCCCATTCAAACAGAATTGAAGTCAACCTATGAACTCAACCATTTTCCTAATTTCTGTGGAATTCAGCTAAGCTCCAAAACAGCACTGTGGCTATGCAAGTCACTCTTAAGTCTCCTTTCTAATCCCTCAAATCATGTAGCTGCCTCTGGATTAGTCACCACTGTTTAGCAGGTGACACATTTCAATTGCAGACACTGTGAACAGTGTTCAGGATACCCATGGTTCACAGATGAAGCATCCTCAAAGGGTTTTGCTGCTGAAGGAGGAGCATCCCCTTCCCAGGGCAGCTGAGGTGTCTGTGCTGGCTCCTGTGCCCTGCACGCTCCCACCACGGGCACACCAGCCCTGTCCTGTCGCTTGGATCCTGAAAACTGCTCTGTGGTGAACAGGGACAAGAGGGTTTTTTGTCCCCTCCCTGCCCAGGCAAAACCACATCAACTCTGCTACCAGCCTCACTGGCTTTGGGAGCAGGAACCATGGTAGCACAAACAGTATATGAACTCCAAAACCTTCCGAGAGGGTGCTAAATTGCACAAGCATGGGTTGAAAAATATTCTTCACACATCTTATTTTTTCATATACAATGCCTATTTCTACATATAAGTACTGACCAGATTCTTGCTTTCTGAACCTAGAAAACTAATAAGTTTTCATGGCAAAAAATAGTTACCACTCGGACAATTAATGTTACCTTTAACGGAATTTAGCAGTCTTTGGGAATAGAAAATAAATCAGGAGATTCACTGAAGGGACAGACATGGTTACAGAACATTCCCTTAAAGTGGAAATAATCTCCTTTAATATAGTCATATATTTTATATACTACTGATCACAGAATCATAGAGTCATTCTGGATGGAAAAGACCTCTAAGACCAACAAGTCCAGCCACCAACTCAGCACCATCACCATGTGTTATCACTAACTTGTCCTCAAGTGCCACATCCACACATTTTTTGAACACTTCCAGTGAGGCAAACATTATGTGGTGAAACCTTAGAGAAATTAATAGCCTGGATTGAATAGGTTAGATTAAAGAAATTTATAGTTTGTGGAATGAAGGATATCTGCTAATGCTGGGTGTATCTCTCTGGCTTCAGAGTCTGCTGGATGGATTCCTTTTCAAGGTATCCTGTCAATTCATAAAACCAGTGTGTTGTACCTAATCAACACATATGATTATTACAGAAATTAATATAAATTTATAGCTTTACAGTAGCTTTAGATCCAGAAAAAAAAATGAGAGATTTCTTCACATTCCATTGCTTTAAAACCCCAGTCTAAGCCTGCAGGATTGGAGACTTCTCATACTGAGACAATCACCTAAAAGAATGGAAAAGTAATTTTCTAGGAAGTAAAAATGAAATAGACTGTTTAGGGCATTTCAATAATTTCAAAGAAAAGTCCTTGACATTTAAAAATCAATATAGGAAGAAAGAATAGAATGAAACTCACTAATCTAATTAGCTTGTTAACACAAACTTAATGCTGGATGAAATATAAATAAGGTGTGCAAGTGAGTGGCTTTCCAAAAGGGTCTGACCTAATGCCACCAGCCTGATGTGCTAGCTGCACACTGAATTACAGCACGTATGGGGCAGAATCCTTTTGAGAAAGCATCTTTTTGCTATTATGTGAACTGAGGGCAGCCTGATAGCAGGAGAGAATAAACCATGTAAAAGACACCACCCTGCAAAACTGCATCAGTGAAGAATTACCATTTCTATGATATATTTCTGCAGCCCAAAGGTGCTACAACGTTTTTAAAAATAGCATTCAGACTTAATCTTGCACAAGAAACTTGTCTGGAACCAAACGTGAGAAGAATCCAAATTCCAAAATGCTTTGATTCCACGTAACCATTCCTGAAGGGGCTGTGCAGTATTCAAACTCAGTAAGAAAACTGCAAGGGGCATCATCTACTGATCTCATAGCATCAGGAAAACTCTTCTCTGGTGTTAGGTGAAGTTTGATACACAACATTTCATCTCCTGAAGGTGTCATTTTCCCAATTACAGCAAAGGAAATTGGAAACCAAACACTGGGTGAACATTGCAGAGTGGACAAACTAAAATGTGATTATTGGGCAAGCATTAGGCAGCATCTGCTACACTCAGTGCACCACAAATGGGTTTTGGAAGGGAGGGAGGGGGACAGTGACCCTGAGATAATGATCTCTCTCACCCTCAAAACATTTTCTGCAACAATTAGCAGGGTGTGTTTTTCTTACCCCTTTGCAAAACGGTGCAGCTGAGCTGCATCAGAAACTCCGGGCTGAATCTGCACCTGGCACAAATCCTCTGCAGCTCAGTGGAGCTGCCGGAGCAAAACTCATCCAGGGGAAACAAACTGCACCCGGAACGGCAGGACGGCCAGGGGAGAGCGGAGCACTGCCGGTGACCGGGCTCTGCCGGTGACCTGGGAACAGCACGTGTCCTCTGGGGAGTGCAGGGCTGCGAGAGGCAAAAAGAAAAGCCTTCAAAGGCTGCAGCTTGCTTTGGTCAGGGAAATTGCTTTCTGTGCACGGCTCGCTGGGCTTTTGTGTTTGATGAACTGCTTATGCTCTGAGGCAGTGTCTGGAAACGGGCTCGGCCGCGGCACCGGGACCCTCTGGTGCTGCTGAGGGAGCACATCCATTGCTTCACCGGGACCCTCTGGTGCTGCTGAGGGAGCACACCCATTGCTTCACCGGGACCCTCTGGTGCTGCTGAGGGAGCACATCCATTGCTTCACCGGGACCCTCTGGTGCTGCTGAGGGAGCACACCCATTGCTTCAGAAGCTTTAGCAGCAGCTCAGCCTCCGCTGCCCTGCCCGCCTTCAGCAGCCGGGTCCTTACAGCAGCCCAGACCTGGTTACACAGTGTGTGAGCTGACTGATCCCCTTGCTTGGCTGTTGGAGAGGGAACAAGAGGAAAGCACTTCATCAAATGCAGAACAGCTCTGAGCTGCTAATATGAAAACAGCAAGTGCAGCCCTGGTACGGAGTGAAGGTGTCAGCAAAGTGGGCTGGATTAATGCCCTGGCACAGTGTGCTGGCCAGGACCAGCAAAGAGAAGAGTCAATCCTAATTACTTACATTCAAGGAGTTCTGACTCAAACGCAGGAGTGCTACTGAATGTGCTCCTCCCTGCTAAGTGCAGACAGAGCAGCCTACCCATACAATATTTAAAAGGATCAGGAATGCTGTGAGACCTATTTTAGCAGGATCTGGCTTTGTTACCATCTTACTGCTGCTGTGCTCCCAACCAGCTCAGAGCCCAGGAAACACATCCACATCTGCTTGGAGCAGGACCTGCCAGGAGGATGACCCACGAAAGAGACATCTAACCTTATAAAAACTGGGTAAGAGCAAACCAACCTGCCTTCAGCCTGAAAAATACAGGCCAAGGAGAGATTTCATGCTGTGATTGTTGTAGCTGTAAACATATATATCCTACCAAAAAGGTCTAAAAGAAGTTCCCCAAGAAGAAAAAAGAGATAATATTAATTAATGGATAACACCATTAAATAAAAGATACATTAACTGTAGAAGAGCAAAGATACATTTACTGGCTATGAATAAAGTCTGACAAGTTTTCTCACTGAGTAAGACAGAGCGGAGAGAATCTGAATGGATAAACACTTGGGTATTTTTTAGGAAGAAATGAGATCATTCTCTTGAAAGGGTTCTTATATGCTGTCTGAGATAGCAGGTGACTAGATGCACTAAGAAATGCCAGTTCTTTGTCAGATGAAGTATCACCAGTTCAGTGATTCAGCTGGGAACACATCCTCAAATATTTGCAATGTATGCAGGGGAGACACAATAAAAAAGAGGGTTCCTGCCAAGCAGTAACAAATCCTGCCAGGACAGTCTAAATCTGTTGCCAACAGATTTACCCTTCAAATTCAAACATGAGAACTGCATCTGTAACTTGCTCTTCTTGCACTTCCTTTGCTGCTGAGCCTGTAAGGGAAGGTCAGACAACAGCTTCAGGAGAAGCAATCAATGCTCCTGCATGGAAGGCATCTTATTTTTAGCATCTGCAAGATCAAAATGCCGAAGAATTGGCTTGTAATTCTGCCTTGAGTCTGAGGGGTTAAGTGATGAGACTGGTGTTTATAAAATCTTGGTAAATAAGCAAAGCTTTGTGCTCTAAATATTCAGAATAGGATGTACATGAAGAACAAACAAATAAGCAATGGACATAATGGGTCTCTCTCACAAATATAAAGCCTTGGGGGAATTAATTTTCCAGGTAGATATCACAGAAATAGGGACTGGATTTACTGAAGCTCAAGGAGAAAAGCATCATGTTTTTTTCAATTTTTTTTTTTTTTACAACAACCGTTCTGTATTTATACTAATTCAACAGTTTGCATTAATAATTTTAAGCAAAGCTTTATAATCTCAGACAAGCCTGTGCTGTGACTTGCACTGAATGCAGTGACTTAAGAGAGTCTTTGTTTTAAAGAACTAATTGCCTCTAGAGCAGACCAGTCCCAGCAGGGTGCACACTACTGCTCAGTTTTCTCAGGGTGTTTTCTTCAGTCGTCACTTTGCTTCACTTTAAAGAGATGTGGGAGTGCATTTGTGAAGGGAGCTACTTTTCCATTGTCTTACAGTCACTTCAAACATTAATTACAGTGTTTTACAGTTAAGGTAGACCAATATATGTCCTACAGTAAGTCATATGTTCCTGCCAAGCCATTATTTTGAGCATTAATGTCTATTTATGATGCTTAGTGTTAGCTGGCTTTCTCCGTTTCAGCAATCAGTTCAGAAGGACACTCGAACATTTCTGTAGCTTTAAGCATTTAAACTCTACTTGTATTAAACAATTCTATTTTTTGTTAATTACTGAACTGCCCTGCTACTCAATTTAACAGTTTAATCAGAAGTTCTAAGCGTCCTGCCAAGCAGAGGCCTGAAAGGGGAGCAAATGGCAACTTTGTTAGATCTTAGTCAGCAGCAGGATTTGAAAACTATTCATCTCTTGTGAAAGCCTGAGGGAATCAGGGAATGCAACTGCAAGCCTGTTCTGTGCTTTCTGAGAAGGCTCCTGAACTCTCTTCAGCCTGCTTCTCTGCCCAGGGTGAGAGCTGAGAGTCCCCCTCTCTCTCTCTTAACTGCCCCTGTCCCAAGGAGGAGAAAAGAGACAGGAAAGCCAAAGCAGCCCCCTTTCCAAGCAATCAAAATCAATAAGCAAACCCAAATGTCATCTGTCCTTTCAATCCCCCTTGCCAGCACTGCAGCAGCTCCTCCTCCTCTGAGGGAAGGGGACAATATACCAAGGGTCAGAAGCAGAGTTTGTGGGTGTCCTCCTGTCCCCTGGTTCAGGGACACCAGGTGCTTCCCTACAAGTGGCTACGTCTCCTTCCATGACCAGGGGAGATGGCACGATGCCCTGACCTCTCCAGGGAGTGGGTGGCAGGGAAGGCACTCATTTGGCGTATGGAGCATGATTCCAGTCTGTAACACAGAGACAGGTGTGTGGGACTTTTTTCAAGACAAGTTATCTTGGTATGTTTCCTTTTTCTCTTTCCTAATCTTCTGATGGCCCCTGGAACTTCTGGAATAAATAAACTGACTTATCTAAAGCATCCTGTCAGACACTAAAGGATCCTGTTCCCTACTAATCACACTCCAGGCACAGATGGGAAGACAAGTGCTATAGTTATCTCACTACCAAAAATATCTATCAACAAAAGGAGTCCACACAAATAAACTGAGATAATACACAAGAGTAAAGGTCCTAGAGAATCTTCCCTGACTCCATTTATTGAAAAAGTTGCAGGATCCTCCTAAAGAGGACTGTGTGGCCAGAACAAAGAACCTCACAAACATTTTTTGAAGCAACAAGTTCTTTTTCATAAACTGCCTGAAGCAGCTAAAATAATGATCTTGCATAATGAGAAATGAACAATTAGAAACTTCTAGTCCCACAGGGAGCCTATTGTCTCATTAAAGAGTTCTGGAATTCCTCTGACATTTAGAAACAAACTGGACAGATTTCCCACTTGCTGAAAGTGGGAAAGGGCATTCTATCTATTAAAGCAACAGCACAAAAATAACTGTTTCTGTAGCAGCTTCAGTACCAGGTTTTTGTTCATTAACAAAGATCTTTGTGAGAATGATGTGTTCAATTGAAACTGTCAGATACTTCAAAGGATTAACAGACATAATTAGAATAACACGGATCCCTCTGAAATCTTTGTCTGCTTAGCAGAAAGAAAAAAAATTCCAAGCACCTTCAGAGTGATATTTTACCTGGAAAACCTATCAAGCAATGGGAAAATTTCCAATTCTTGCTCTCCATGCTCTTCCCTTACAAGAGACAAGGGGCTGTGTGAGGGCTTCTCCCCTGGGACAGTGATCAGCATCCTGGCTTGCAGGCTGGCCAGCCCTGTGCCCCCAGACCCTACACAGCCCTCCATCCCTTACTGGCCAGCCTGGCTGCTCTTCCTGCATGTCTGGTCTTTCCCTTGGAAACTCTGGTTTATTTAACTACTGAGCAAGTGATGGATCTGATTTCTCCTTGTTCTCCTGGCAGCCAAGCAGGATCCATCCTTCCTTTAGCTTCTTTCAGAGAAGGTTTTGAGCAGCCACAGCAGAGGGCCAGCCAAAAGCTGCCCATTGAACCGCTGGGATGAGAGAGGAAACCAGCAGCTCCTTCCAGGAACAGCCCAGCACAGAGGCTGGGCACGAGAGCAGAAGATTTGTGAGAACTGACATTAACAGAGCATTACCAGTCCTTCAGGAAAAGCAAGAGGAAATAACAGAGGCGAGTGAGGTCAGAAAGAGAAAGAAACAGAGAAATCTGAAAAAGGAGGAGGAGTTCAACTTCTCTAGATACACAGGAAGGTGCAAGGATTGCTTTGGGGCTAATTCTGTATGCTCAGCCTACACAGGGTCTGTACAGTGCCAGGTGGGCAAATGGCCTTAGAGCTACAGCTGAGACTTTGAATCCTGCAGAATATTCCCCTGAATGTGTGGCCTCGTGTTGCTTTAGCAGCCCTGAATTCCACACGAAGAGATTTAACACTAGAGAACAATAGTCAGCCACAGCACTCTGGGCCGTACTGTGCCAGGGCATAATACGATTATAAATTCCATTCATTTCCACGAGTATTCCAACAGGACCGACCCTTTGCTGCCAGTGGGATTATGGTTAGCTAAAAATACCTTGTACAGGGAACTCATGAATTTATTCCTTTGATTACAGCCTTCATTTATATGAGAACCTGAAAGAAGGGCTAAGGGCACAGAATTAAGGACGGCGTGTTTGGGGCTGCCCACCAGACCTCAGCAGAAAACAGAACATTAATTTAGCATAAATAAGGCATAACAAGAACACAGAAAAGGTATTCCAGTTTCAAAGGCTGCTCTCTGCTAATGGTCTCAGCTCATAAAATCCGTCTTATGAGAAAGGACTGCATAATTTCAAATGTAAACAAACTCCCCAGTCAATATTGTAATATTTTGCACAAAACTCGAATACTTTCCAAAGAATAGAGATTTTCCTGAAAGATACTTCAAGGAACTGGTGATACCAAATGCCAGCTCTTTATTTCACTGTGTGGCCTGGTATTCCCACAAATCCATCCTTTGCTCGTGCCACACAATGCCTCCTCAGGATTGATCCAAACTACAACATGCAGCAGCCACCAGTGGCCACAATTTCCAACTTGTACCTTTTCCTCAGGGTTCACATGAGAACTTTCCACTGCTTTCAATCCCTCTACAACAAAGGGGGAAAGAAAATCTTTCACAGTGAAAGCATCACACACACTCACACATTATATGTGCAGGAATAGTCCAAGAGGGACATTTACCATAAAGAGGATTATGGTTACCTACAAATGCCTTTTGCAGGGAGCTTATTTATTCTTTTCACTACACCCTTCTTTAACATAGAAGTACAACATGTGTAAGTTCAGGAATGCAATATTTGGGACAACACTTGATCCTTCATCTGCTGACAATCAATTACGGTTTTTTATCATGAGATTTTTTCATAGAGTTTAGAGGCATAACATTTTTATTTCATCAAGCGCTCCTGCCAACCATTCACATCAGCATTTTCAAAGAAAAACAGATGCAGTTCCTCCCCGTGCAACCCCTCACACACAGGAGTATCACATCCAACTGCAGGTTCTGGCTCATTTCAGGAATCAAGATGCCTCAGACTTTCAGCTACTCAGTGGCAGGAAAGGAAGAAAAGTTCCAACTTACCACCCCACCTCCTGCTGAGTGAACCAGCACGGACATGCCTTCTCTCAGGTTAGCAACCTCAAAGAGCATCATGTAGGCAGTTACAAAGTTCATGGGAAATGCAGCAGCTTCGGAAAAACTCATGTCATCGGGGATCTTGTAGACAAATTCTGCTGGGGTACACACTACTTCAGCCCAGGCGTTGTAGTTTACAAAAGCCATGACTCTGTCTCCAATCTATGAACAAGGAAGAAAAGACTGTAGAAGGTCTGACTGCAATTGAAACTGTAGAGAGCAACCCGTGAGACCTGCAAGGCTCCTCTTCAAGGTGTGGGTCACTGGCTGACTGTGAGGAAAATGGGGCTCCACATCTTTGGCAAAATAGCAATCAAACTGCTCAGTTTTGGGCTTTTACTCTTTTTAATGTTAACAGAAATAACCAAAAGATGTTAATCTCTTACACCTCTTCCTTTTTTTTTTTTTGCTCCACTCTCCTCTGATAGAGCAGTCTTCTTTCATCACTAATACAGATCATCTTTTGCTAGCAGAGCTCCCAAATAGCAAATGTAAAGAATGAAAACAGCATTCTTAGTAATAACCAGGAATTTTGCTAAAGAGAAAGAAATGAGGGAAAAAGGTTTTAACGATATTGATGAGGAACACGGAACAAGAAAATTATACCTAGGATAATTTTCACTTTGTTTTCTCAGTCCTCACACTAAATTAGAGCTACTTTTCCTCTCTGTGGACTGAGAAGGGAAGGCCTTGTGCTCTGGTAGATGGAGCACATGAAAGGGTTGCAAAAGCTCTCATTCAGAAGATAACACCATCTGTACCCACTCTCTATTTTTATCATCTTATTAACTGATTCTACCAAGATATATCCGTGATTGTAATCTCCACAGCCATGTGTCAGAGCAGAATTTGGTTCTACAGCTTTAAATAAGCCACCTTAACCATCGAAAATATACCTGTGGATTTTAAGGCACTGTTAAATCTACAAAGTGAATTTGACAGGATTTAAAGGAGCAATGAATTATTCTCTTTCAATGCAACGCTTCTCTGCTCAGTTTCTTCTGAAAATATATGGTAGTGAAAGAGTAATTCACCATGGAGAAAAAAAGGCTTTCTGTAAGTATTAGATACAGCTGGCTGCTCCTAGGAACCTTTCAGAGGTCCAGGCACATCAAGCCCATATGTTTGTATATGGCCATCACTGCAGCTTCAGGTTTTTAAATCAGAGATATTGACTCTTCCCAGACAGACAAGAGTAACAACAAGGCACAACAGACTTGGAAAGCAACACTCACCTTAAAGCAGAAATTGGGCTGCTGGGTCTACAGGGGACAGCCACACTGAGCCAATGTTTGGCCAGTGTGTATTAAAAACTTCACAGGCACAACTCTTACAAACTCTCAATAATTGCTCTCCACCAGCAACCCCATGACATCTTTTCCCTTGCCTTAGACCCTTTGTCTTTCTAGAATATACCAACCCAAACATCATCCTTAACCATGAGAGGAGCTCTGCAATGGAGCCACAGGGTAAGACAGGAATAGCATCAAACTCCAGGCAGTTGTGTTTTAACTAAAACTAACAGCAGCTGTCCCTCTAAAATAACTTTGCTTATCTGCCTGATACTCCCTTACGTTCTACCAATGCCCTCTATTGCTTTAGAAACTTCAGGTATGGAGTAAAGCACAACACTTCTGCCTTCAGGCAAACATTTACAGCACAAGCACATTTTGGTCTCCTGAGTCATCACTTTTGCTTTGGGATATTGCAGCTTTGCTCAAAGCTAAGGTGCTGCTGCCAGTTCTGAAGGGTTTGTCTCTTTTAGAATGAGAATGCTGAAACAGAGCTGTCATTCCAATTTCACTGAAATGCCTCCTCCTTTTGAAAAATATTCAAATTAACAATGCCTCACTGGTAATCACTCTGTGGTTCCCTTTTGCTCTTAGAGAAGCATCTAAAATAGAAAGTCTGCTAGGATTAATTAGTGCAGATGTTAATATGCCCTGTATCTTTGCCATAAATCATAAATGATTACCAAAAAGAATGCAGAGAAGTCCCTCTTGGTGATTCCCAAGGGATTTCTTGGTAACATTAAACACCACATTTTACCAGAGACACTATTCAGAGCCTAGTCAGATTAGATCTCACTGTCTGAGAATCATCCCCAAAACTGGAGAGAGAGCAGGCCAGATACAGCTGTCATCATCAGAAAGCAGCTTTTTCTTTTAATGGAAGAAGGCATAGGCATTACAGCTATTTTAGGACGGCTTGAACTGGAAGAGATCCACCCAGGGAAAGGAGGTCAGAAGATACAGGGTGCACTCTTTGCTGTTTCTGTGGACAGAGGTAACAACGTATGTCGAGGAGATACCAAGCACCTGGTGTGCCCCTATCCTGTGCAAGAATTCCATAAAGAAACCAACAGAACATTCTTCATCACCCTCATGGCATGTCCTCCTGCTGATGGATTCATACCCATGCACAACTGTCACTCTGAGTGTGGAGCCTTTTCTAGATCACTCAAACACCATCATGGCCATGGTCCTGATATTTCTGGGTCTGAGAGATTTTAGCCTATCAGCAGTGGCTAACTTTCTCTTTTTCTCTTGAAAAATATATCAAGAAAGCTTCTTCTCAAAACAATCTTAGCAAACAACTCTCCTTTCTCAAAACAATCTTTCTCCAGGTGGTGTTTTGTTTTTCTAGTTCCCAAAACATTTCAGCTGTTTCTGTAGTTTAACCAATGGGATTAGAGAGGTGTCGTTCCTATTCACCAACCATGTTAAGTCTGTATCAGAACACCTGATAAAAAGGTGGTAAGAATTAGACAACAAAGTTTTTTCTATGCTCTTTGGCTTCTGAAATATTTGGAGTCTCATCTTTTTCTGTGTGCTACAACGACAATGGCTATGACGGTTATATGCAAAAAATAAAATACTACGGCTTGTTTCAATTACAGGGAGTACACCAGTGCACAAATGTGCTCCACAGTCAGAAGAAAGATGTCACTTTAAAAAGAGACACAGTATATTCAGTCAGGTGCAGTGCTATTCAAACAAGCACCATATGCTGTAGCCTCATGATGCCCTTTAAAAATAGCAAGAACTTTAAAAATGAGAGTGCTGATCTGGAGCAGAGGCTTTCTAGACTTCTTTCAGAGAATATTCTTCGATATGGAGCACAGCTATGAAGAACAGATGCTAGAGCAGAACTACTGAAGTAGCAAAGGTTTTCAAACAGCAAAATTATCATTCAGTTGTTGTTTGTAACAAAATACATTGAAAGATTACAACCTGTTTCAAGGCAGAGATGAGGCAGGAAGGGAATTGAGACAAATCCCCTAAGATCTCATCACTGAAAACATAGTTGAAGCTAAACTGGCCACTACCTTCATTCAACTGACAAATTTTAGCTGTTTGAGAAAAAAATTGTCTTTAGATAAAAATATTTATATCTTCTTGAGATCCAGATATAATAAGAATTCAGAAAATTTGATTACCTTTTGACATGACTGACTCCGCAAATAACTAAGATAGGATTGACATGTATTAACTCAGGATTTATTTCCAAAATTTTCAACCTACTTAGGCAATAAAAAGCAAGTTTGCAGTGAATATAGATGTTTAATATCAATAATGGAACACGAGGCAGGACAAAACGCTGCTTATATGCAATAAGAGATACCAAAGAGTCCATAACCACTTATGAAAGCTTTATTATAGACATCAACTATTTGTCATTTATCACAACCTGTCAGGTGACATAGATGCTTTTCCTGAGCAATCAGAGTAAGTCCTATATCCACAATCAGGATCCTAATTTAATCTGCACCTCATTAATGCACACAGTTTTAAGACACAACGCTTACTGTAAACAGAGCTCTATTAACTCAAGATCAAAAGCTGGAACCAGAATCAGCAGCACCTGGGCTTTGAGGAAAAGAGCAGTGATGACAGGAAACATGGCCAAGAAAAGAAACTTAACAAGTTTACTTAATTTCTTTCATTTTATTTAAGGATATCACTCATGCTTTCCAGTTCCTGTTTAGCCATCAGGATGTGCACATGGCACAAGTGACTTTTCAGGAAGGATTTGAAGGAGATGACAGTGGTGGATTCAGAAACTAATTCAAGAGGTCATTCTCACGCTTGGGAAGCAGCAAGGAAAAACTGACCTTTTAAATCTCAACAGGGTGGTGAAGGCTGCTGTCACTGGCAGAGCAGAAGGGATTAGTAACATAATTTATATGAAACTTATAACTCTCACTTTGGAAAAAAAAAAAAATTACCTCAAATCCTTTCACGCTGTCTCCAAGAGCTTCTACAATTCCAGAACATTCAAACCCAGGAACAAGCGGCGTCTTAGGAGGGTTGTCAATATTCCCCTGTCGCACCATCAAATCAATAAAGTTCAAACCACTGTAAAACACAGGAAAAAATAAAATCAAGACTACTACCACAGATCAAAGTAGAGGAGGAAAACTTGACCCGAGTGATGGGACAGCCAGAAAACTCCAAGCAGCATTAAAAAGCTGGGCTCTGCAGGGTAAGAGGGACCCAGCAGACATTCCCACCCCTGGGATGCCGAGCCTTGGGCAGAGGGTGCACGTGCCAGGACACCACAGCTGCTCAGCAGTCACACAGGGCATTTCAGAACTCAATACAGTGAAACACTGATTTCTACGAATGCATTACTAGCTGGCAAGTAAAGCCAGGTCAATTTAAGAAGCAAACCCCAAGTCTCACACATTACTGTTATTTTGGGCTAGGAGCTACATGATCTAACTGTCCTAACCTTTGATGTGATCCCAGGAATGCATCTTGTGTTGGTCTCAGGCAGGAGTCCAAACTCTGGCATGAACTTACTAAGTACCAGATAGGCTTTTGTTTTACAACTGTTCCTTCCTGGATCACGTTTGTACATTTTTTCAAAAGTTATTAGGTCTTTGAAGTCCTCAGGTTTGCTGCTCAGAAGAAAATACAGGACTTTCCCCACAGTCTCAGCTTTGCAAAAATCCTAAAGCACTTTTGCATTGTCTTTTGTATGCTATCCAGTTTTATTAAGGAAAATTTTGTGGGTTTCTAGGCAGCCGCACAGAAAAAAAAAAAGGCACCACTTATCTACTATGTGCTTATATTGATTACTGGCCTTAATGCCATAGTTAAAACTTTAAAACTCCTAACTAGCTGAAACACACTTCAGCATGAATCCATTGTTCCAAAGCACAGCCCTGTTTTTATGGTTAGCCAAGCACACAGCCAGTCCTACTCACACTTGTGATACCAGCAACTGCCTGGATATGTCACGTTACTGATGGGCACAAGGATTTATTAGATGCAGCCTTAGTCAGATACTAATCAAGACACAGACAGCCTGAACAGACCCAACAAATTAATAAACAGAGTAGACACACAGCCCTAGCAAGAAGACAGCATGGCATTCATGGGATGTAGGTCACTGGGGAGGGGGAAGGAAATCTCACCAAATATAAGCATTCATGATTGTGGTAGAGGGTTTAAGAGCAACCTGAACCCACAACTTTCACCATGCTCATACACAAAGCTTATGATATCAATCATATGGAAGGTTAGGAGGGGTTTTCACACAGTTAAATTGGAAAATTTGAAATTATTTTGGAAAGGTCACTTCTTATCCAGTGGGTAAGATCACCTCGTCCACCGCCAGTGTGATGTTGATAATGAAAGAGAAATTCCAAATAGCAAAATGCCTGCAAGGCAGCCATTGTTTGGGGAAAATGAACAAACAGACAGACAAAAACTCCAAAAATAACCACAAACCCAGAAACTCCAAAGCACTGATGATGGCAACCACTGTCTGTAACTTCAGCAACGATCTTTTAAATGCATCTTTCCACACTGCAAGCGTTTTACAAAAAGTCAACTTTTCCCTACATTCCTGCAGGAAAAGGCAGCTGGAGGCAGCACGGTGATGCAGGAACCTGGGCAGGAACACAACCCAGTGGTGTCATAAGAGGTAGGCAGGAAGGAGGCAGGTGGATATGCAAAGGCCATTGCTCTTTGCTAATGACAATGATCACAAACAGATTCCTTCTCATGAAGTAAACTGTCAGACAGTTTTTGAAAAGGCACACGTTCAGTGCTGCATCTAATGACGTAACACTGCCAGTTCAGTTCTGTCCCAGTTCCATTTCTTTTTCATCTTTGTTTTTCCCCAAAGAGGGATAAGGGGCAGCAAAATATGTGGAGAGTTCATCTCTATTACAACGAACTTACAAGACCTCACACTAGAACAGGTGTGATAAGGGAAGAAAAAACACTACACAAGGTAAACAAATAATCAAGTCATGTGTTCTTATCATTTTAATTACTAGTTGAAACATGGAGTGTTGATGAGGCTTTCTAATAATTTCTAGTCACTTTATAGAGAGTTTCTTCTTCATTCACTTTTAGCTCTTATATTCTTACATGTTGTGGCATCCATGCTACTCTCATACATGCATTTATTCCTATTCTTTTCCTGAAGGACAGAAGTTTTATTTTACCTGAGAAATTTGAAGACCAGTAGATCTGAAAGCATGATTATGGTATATTGGTCAGCTAAGCCCTTTTTTTTTTTTTTTTTTCTCCTTAGAATAACCAGGAGGGCCAAAAGATGGATGGCAAGTTTTTTAACTACCCAAGACACCCAGCTCTTTCACTGGGATTCAATCAACAGCAGACTCAGGAAAAGCTGCACAAAACATCACAAGAAAATATGTCTCATGAAGAGTGGTGAGTTTAGAGATTAAGCACAATTTATTTCTTGTGCCAGTGCAAACCAGCATAGTCTGTTTGGGTGTGCAGCCAGAGAAAGTGACTCCTGAACTCTAAGGAAGGGCATATGCAGAGAGAGAAGTGTAAATGCAAAGCAATTCAGTGACAAATGGTACACAGCATGTTTTTTAATCCTAAATCAAGAGCTGGATGCAAATGAAGATTGGGAAGGATATGAATTACCAAGATCAATACATTGGCACAGGAGTTCTGCAAGAACCTCCCTGTCACAGAGCAGGGATGTCTCTGTGACCTGCACAGACTGGATTAACTGTGCATTACTGGAGGCAGAGTTTATCAAATATGGAATTATCCTTGAATCTGACTCTGGCTTTCTCACTCTGCAATGCTCTACCTTAACATCAGGTCCTTTTGAGGGCCTTGAATTTTATTCTCTATACTTGTGGTATAGTTGTGCTGCATTTTTATTTCCCTTTTCTTAAGTATGGAAAGCAACAGTCAACTCATTTCTCCTTGCTCCATCCCACACACTTGGGGATACCTAATACCTTCCATTGAAAAATCCCAAATCATGCAGACCACTCCATGACACTTTGGTTTGGAGAGGTGCTGCTTTTGATCTGTCTTTCTTATTTCACTGTAAAACTTCACTGAAAATAATTACTGAAATGAATGAAATGTCACAGAGCAAACAAGAGGACTACTGAGTTTTGCATTCTTAAAATCCTTCCTCTTAATCCCAGTCAGCGAACGGCTTTATCTTTAAATTAAAAAACACAACAAAACAAAACAACAAAACCAACCATATCTATTTATAAAAGAAAGGTTTAAAATTATCAGTTCCCATGCTTTTTATGCAGAAACCAACACCGTATGAACAAGACTGCCATTAGGAGCAACATGGATTCTCTGTCCGCTACTCTGTTACACTTAGGATTTCTTTTATCTGCTCCTGTTTTTTTAAAGTGCTGTTACCTCACAGTCACAGAGTCAGAAGGGTCACTTCTGCCTCATTCCTCATGACGCACATGTACGGCAGCATAAGGAAGAAACAGTTGTAAGAGAAAAAAAGAACAACAGAGGGAGGTAATTATAGGCCACCATTGCTTATTCACACAACGTATCTGAAATACAGCTTCCGTTCATTCCAGCTACTTGTCTCATCTTTTAAACAGTCTGTATCCCAGTGTTCTGCTGCCTGCAAATTACAATACAAACAAATACAAGAGTTTCAACTGCTTCATCATTATCAATCAAAAATTATTTCAGGAAATATGTAGAAGCTGTGACTCAGCTTGGACATCGATGGCTGTTCCATTTCTTAGTCACTGAATGAGGCTAACACATGACTCATCTCAGCTGACACATTTTCAATTGGATCACTGATATTCCAGACCTTCCAAAGAACTGTTCATCTGGCTTAGTGCTAATAGCAACATATCCTCCATGTCCTTCATTTCTAGGACCATACTACAAAGTGTATACATACGACTTAACAGGTCTAGACATATGATTCAACTGGTTTTGTCCACAGGGAATTCAGAGACCACACAGAACTTGCTCTTCTACTGGCGTATACTATTTATCAAGCATGTGCATATCCTTCTTAAAATAAAGCTTATTTTTATCCATCAATTTATCGAGTCAAATAATCATCATCATCATCATTATCATCTCTAGTGGTTGACAACTACAAAACTGATTCAACAGAAAACGTGATTTGTAAGAACTATTGATGACTGGAGCAACCAATCTTGGGTGTGTTCAGCACTGCCTGCATCAACATGGCCACGCTGCCCTGGGCAAAGCCAACCCCTTTCTCATTCAGTCTCCCAAGTCCATCACCCTCTCAATCAATCCTCTGCATTTACAGGCTGGGGTCAAGAGGATCAGCAAATTGATTTAGCCTTGCCTGGAAGCACACTTTGGTGACCTGGTGGCATTTCAGCCCTATGGCCATTTCCAGTCAGGAATGACAAGCAGATGCTATCCAGCCTGCAGGCTCCTCCGGCACGAAGGGAAGCTCCCAAAACACACGGGGCATTGTGCAACCTGGCAGTTACCTGTGGAGCAGCTGAGCAGGTCTGCTGATGTCAAACAGCACGTGTGCAACTCACACAGCTCTACTGACACTGCAGCCCTGGAAGAGCAGCTGCAGCTCTGCCTGCACAATTCTATTTTACAGCCAAGTGTTCTTGTGCAGGTAGCTTGCTATTTGTGATACATACCCAGGTACTGGTTTCATGAAAGTGGAATTCATACAGGTACTAGAAAATGCTGCAAACCCCTGCACATTTAGAGGAATATATCCACGTGCTAATAACATTTTTAGTTATGGATATCACTATTTTTCATAGGCAACACCTTGGTAGGGGGAAAACTCACATGGGTCACGAACTTTATGAGCTCCATTAAGAACTGGATGGAAAGCAGAGCATCTGAACAGGTCAAGACACTCAGCTACATTAACCTACCAGGATATTCCAAATCTGAACCAGATCCACTGATACATGATTCAAAACAAGATCACTCCTCCGTACCAGTAACATTTTTAACACAAGTTCCTTCTAAAGTAAACAACTTGGCCTTCACCTTGGAATTTATCTTCCAGAAGCACCACGTTTTCACATAGCAGAAAAGGACAACAGAAGACAAATCGTTGCCTAGGCAAAATTAATTCACTCTTTGGTAAATATCAAGTTGGGTAGTAAGATCCTAATGTGATTTCTCTCACTCAAAAAAATTAATCCTATTTTCACAACGGAACATGTGCACTAAGAACCAGCAATCTAGGAAGAACAGTCTGCTCCGATTGTCTCGGAATACCGAAAAAAAAAACAAATAACAAAGCCATCTAAGAAATCTCGTTTCATGATGCTGCTAGACCGTAGCCACTTGTCACCTGGACACAGGGACTAACAGTGGGAAGTTATCCCGAGCTCTAGCCACGCTGCCACAGCAGCTCCGATGAAAAAGGATGCTGACTTAAGTAAGTGATTCCCAGGAGAAAAACAACAGCCAGTGTCAGAAGGGAAAGAGGTGCTGAGCAACACGCACAACCTGGCACGCACATTTCTCACAGAACCCCAAATCCTGAACGCACTTGGCCAGGCTTTCTCCCCCGTTTCCCCCTAGCTGGTAGCGTGAAATGCCACTGACGGTTTTCTTGCCTTTGCATCCGCTGCCGAGCGCACACAAACCCCGCTGCCCGCCCCGGACCGGGGAGTCCGGAGCTGAGCGCTGAGCCGGGGGTCCCGGCGCCGCCGGGGAAGGGACGGGGCGGCGGCGGCTCCCGGGAGCGGGGCTCCCCGCGGGGAAGCCACAGGTGAGGGAAGTCGGCGCCAGAGCCGGGGGCTGCGGCGCTCGTCCGGCACGCTCCGAGCGCAGGGATGCCCGGCCGCAGGGCGCGGCCGCCAGCGCGGGTACCCGCGGGACCCCGCACCCCGCCCGGCCCCGCGGGGTCCCGCACCCGCCCGCGCCCCCGGGGAAGGACAGGGCGAGGGGCGATACTGCACCAGGCTTTGACGCGGATCTTCAGCTCGCCCTCCTGCGGCTCCGGCATGGCTTTCTTGGACACGCGGAGCTTGTTGAGTCCCCCGAAGGCGGACAGCACCACGGCTCGCATCTCCTTGGCGTCCCCGGCGCGCAGGCTGCCGCCCGCGCCGCCCTCGGCCGCCTCCCTGCCGCCCTCCTTCTCTATCATCTGCTCCGTCTCCTCGGCTCGCTGCGCTCCCTCCTTGGCCATGGCGGGGCTGCGGCGGCTCCCGCGGTGCCGCCGTGCGAGGCCGGTGCCGCCGTGTGGAATGGCCGCGGAGCCGCCGGGGCCCGCCCGCCGCACTGCACCGGCTGCGCAGCGCCCTCCGCCCCT
>WAAE01006282.1:0-13852 GCA_013400495.1 Nicator chloris | reverse complement strand
CCGCCCCGCGCCGCCCCCGCGGCGCCCCGCGCCCGCCGGCCCGGGCAGCGCCCGCAGCAGCCCCCGGCACGGAATCGCAGAATCGCTTGAAAGGACCTCTGCGATCACACAGTCTACCCTTGTGACCCATCCTCACCTTGTCACCCAGACCATGGAACTGAGAGACACGTCCAGTCCTTAAACACCTGCTTTAAATTAAAAAACACAACATCCACGGTCAGTCCATTCCAATGTCTAATCATCTTTCTGTGAAGAATTCTTCCCAATGTCCAACCTTAACTTCCCTTGAGGTGCAGCTTTAGTAAGTCTTGTCACTTCTTACCTGGGAGAAGAGCCTGATCCCCACCTGCCTCCACCTTCCTCCCAGGTAGTTGTAGAGAGGGATAAGGTCACCCCTGAGTCTCTTCTCCTCCAGGCTGAACAGCCCCACTGCCACCTTAGGCCAGCGCAGAGCCCAAAGCCCGCTGAGCTGAGTGTGAGGCCAAGGCTGTCTGATTGGACCAGCCACCCTCTGTGCCCCAGAGCCCATGGCATCGTGGATTAAACCTGCACTCAAGATGCCCGGGTCTTGATCCTCAGTGGGGAGCCCAGTGTGCAGTCCCACCTTCCCTGTTCCTTGTCCTGAAGCTCTTCTTGGGGCCAGCTCGGTGAGCACTCAGCGTCAGAAGAACCATGCAGGCGGGCAGCTGCCTCACGACTGACACCTTTGTGGCAAGAAACACAAGTTTGAGTCTCTGTTGTAGAGCACTTTTAAGCCTTTATACAACAGATCTTTACCTGGTGATCAGTGCTGGTCTTTGCTGGTTCCTGTGAGGAGCTAAACCCTTTAAACAGGGTCTGCTGCAAGGCATCCACCCACCAGAGCTCCCTGGGACTGTCCTGGTGTGGGTCCCTAGGGAGGCTCAGGCATCAGCCACTTAGCTCTGTGTTAACGAGAGTCAGTGCCTGCAGCCTCCCCTGGGGCATCTGAGTGTGGATTTTGGGGGAATCACCAGTTGTGGTTCCATGGATGCTGATGGAGCATCTGTTGAGTTCGGTATTAGATCCCTGTAGTCATTTGTGGATGGCCCCATGGTTTGAGTAAATCAGCCTAAAATGATGCATGTATTTATGGAGTCCCAAAATTCATTGCAGCATGCTATGTGTAGGGCAGACCTCCCTGTGGGTAAAGTTCTTCCATCAAACCACACCTGCCTGCAGCAACTGAGCTCTTAAGAAGCTTCAGGACCTCTCTATCATCTCTTGGGGATTATGACCACTCTCTCTTTAGGCTGTGGAGTTGTAGTGGTCTGAGTTTATCAATACTCTTTAATTTCACAATGTGCATTCATTTCATCTTGGGTCATGTATTCAGTGTTCAAGTATTTGAAGGAAGCCAAAAACGTTGGAAATATCTTAGCTATAACAAGTAATGGGGTAAAAAAATTTTCATTAACAGTAACAAAGTGAGATAGTGGAGGAATGGAGAGAATTTTCATATTCCTTTGCAATTTTGGGTTTGTTTATTTTTTTCTCTTTCTAGTCTGTGAAAACTTTTAAACAAAGTATTTTTTAAAGGCCATTTCTGAGATTTTGCCATCTAAGCCTGCCATAAATGAAGCAGTAAATGAATACGTGTTAGGAGCAAAAGAGAAATAGTACTAGCCTCAGGGAAGCTTCACTAGGTTCATTACCTTAAGAAGTTCAAATAGATTTTATCAAAAGTGAAGGCTGATGCCTCAACCACCACTTAAGTTGTCCTTAAGATATGTTTTGACAAAGACTCAGAACCAGCTTATTAGCACCATCCAGAATTTTATGTGTGACATATTAAAGTGATGCCGTTCACTTCATTCCAAGTATCAGTGTGTGGAGAGCTCTAACTGTTTTAAAGATCAGGAACCTTTTTTCCACCCTTGTTCCCCTGCTAATACCATGAATATCCCCTCTGTGTTCCCTACACTTGGCTAATTCAGTGCTGTAATGGGGAATACAAGGTTCTGTCACTTTAGATCTGGCCATTTGAATGCATGACCAGGCCGGCAGCAGCTGAATAAAGAATAACACGCACTTGTCTCCAAATGATTCACTCTGCTGGCATCTTGTTACAGTTCTAACTCAAATGAATGGTGAAGTGTAGAGTGACTGGGGAAAGTAAAGCAGATAACATATGGCAACTAAGTGACATCCAGAATGATGAAGAGACAAGGGGACAGCTCACTCGCATCACTCCAGCAGTCTGCGACAGCCAAAGAAGTGGATCTGGGCCTTCAAACTGCATTTGTTTTGCAATGGTTTGTGAGTCTTCTAATTAAGCCTCCCCATATTGATTTAAAGCTATCTCTATTCCCCCTTGGTCCTGAACCAAAAGTAATTTATCCTAAATACCTTAACCGTGTGCTGTTTGCAAGTCAAAATGTTGAAGGATGGCCATTTTGTAGAAACATGATGTATGGTAGAACCAGTAATTGCACAGGTCAGTTGTGGCAACCGAAACAATGTGTAGCAGATATTTTTGCATAATCATGATTCCATTAGTTTGATTTAATTTCCGAGCACTTCTTTAAGAATATTTGATGATGCAGTACAGAAGCATACACTGATGTAAAACAGGATTTATTCTGACAGTTGACTGTAAATTTAACCACTCTAGAAACAGGCTGTGGGATGGCCATTCATATCACTTAAGGCTTCACTAAAAGCATTCCAGTGGTGGCTTTCCAGTGACTTCAGTGGCCAGTGGGTTGGACCTGTAAAAGTGAAAACACAGAACTCAATTTGATAAGTATAGACATGCAGCGACAATATTAATGAATGTGCTGTGAGAACCTGAGCAAAAGGGAATTAAGAGTTCTTTCATCACCATCTGTACCTGCTGGTCAAGCTGGTGATATCCCTTCTTTGAGATAGTGATGTTTAGAATGCTGTGCAGAAAGGAAGGGAAATGGAACAGTGCACTTGTGGATAAATGCTGGCAGTCACAGTCAGCATTTCCTCCCGATTCAGATCTTTTATTTTCAGAACATAGTGTTCCTTTGTTCAGCAAAGGAACCTATATAGGACTACAACAGATACTGTTTCGAGGGTTCAGACCTGAATTTCATGGAGGGGAGCAGCCATTCAGGATAAATCTGACTGTAGTACTGCCATACTTCTGGAGGAAGTTAGAGGAAGAATTTGAAGGTGCTACTGGAAACACAGACTCGGTAGGAGATTGAGCAAAAACTGAAGCAGATGACTTAAAATGGCAAGGTTTGATACTGTGTGGAGATGAAACCAAACCAAACTAAACCAAATCAAACAACCCTTGGGCCATTGTGCAAAAGAAACATGCCCCACTAGATACTCATGTACTTGACACTGCTTCTTTTTAGAAGAACAATGAGGTTTGTGTTCAGGAAAGACTTGATGTCATTGTATCAGTTTCCCTTAACAGGAACAAGAAGACCTGAGTAAGGGCTAATCACCTTGCTCAAAGGAAGAAACACATAAATGGCAAAAACAAATCCTCAGTTAGAATGCAATTTTTATCTTGGTACTTTTCTCTGGGGCATAAATCATTTGTCTTTAGAATAAAGTATTATAAACATTTTTGTTAGGTTAAATTATTTATTTTTCTAGTAGTTATAAATTAAATTAGAAAATCACAGTGATGTATGTTCTGGCTGCTTTAATGCATAATCAAGGTAATTTTTAATACATTGAGTTCCAAAACATTGGGGGTTTTTATAGTCTATTGTCACAGAATTCTGTCTAGTAGCAAAAAAAAAAAATCTGAAAGAAATTATGTTTTGAAAACATGTTCAGAACACCTATTTCAGCTGTTGTTATTCCCTGTAGTCCACAGCATCTCTTATCAATAGGAACTGATTTAGTGTCTTTTCCCACCTGTATCCCTGTGTAGAATGTATTAACAAAGATATTTCCAAAGGAATCTCCAAGAGTACAGGATGCTAGATTTATTTGTTTGGGCTTTTTCAAAACAAAAGAGACCTCCATTTCCTAGGGTTAATTTACATTAAGATAATTGTATAATTTTATTTTATTTTAGCTAGAGGCTTCCTCTTGCTGGTGAAGCTCTGTATGAATCACAGCAGCAATGAAGCAATTCTCTGATCATAGGCACTAAGAAGAACTGTACAGTTCCCTTCAGCAGATGCAGTTTGGAACTCCTTGGCATCATCAGAAGTAATGAAAATGTGTTGCATTTTAAACCAAAGAGGAAAAGAAATGAAAGCACTCACAGAGGATTTGGCAAAGCCAATATATGCCAATATGACTTATCCTGTTGGCTGCTCAGTTACTGCAGCCCTTTGCTACTTTGCCATTTGTCTTGGAGATTGCGCTCAAATAATTCAGTGATGGGTACAAGAGAAATTAAATAAATCATAGCTGATCATGAAATAACACAACTTAAGAAAATTTAAATGGATTGTGAAGAATTTACATCATGGTGATGACAGTTATCACATAGAGACCAAAATAAGCCCTTACAACAAAACTTCATTTATATCCTTGTTCCTCAAGCCCTACTATCCATTTGTTTGGCAGATGTACTATAATGTAAAAATACTGTTCAATATCTTCTACTGTTTATACATTCCAACATTTCTGTTGTGTTTTCTAAAAGCTCTGAGTATTTTTTACTTTCTAAAAAAACCATTATTTTGGTAATAACATTGAAGTTCTGTGTTTCCTTTTGGCACTCAACTGAAGAAATGAAGAAAAAAAAAAGTCAGAAAAAACTACAGAGGTGGATAGTAGCTCACAAAGAGCAAAGTTACAGGAGATGAGTACATTACTACCACCACTGCTTAAGAGCATCTCTCACAAAAAGCAGACTGGCTACACCGTCCCAACTCCATCATTTCAACTCTCCATGACTTGTTTCCTGCTTTTTAAAGCTGAGTCCAGCCATTTTTACCTAATATGAGAAACAACTAGTAATGCACACTTACTATTCTCTTGTATTACCGCACCAGCACTAGGTTACCTTAGAATTTTTTAGAGTATTTCAATGCCATCCCTGAATTTAAACAAGTTCAAGATATTATTTGTAGCTTATTCTTTTAGGTAATTTGTAGCAAAAGTAAAAAAATGATTGCACATGTTGAATCTCCCTTTGTAAGTACTATGGTCAGCAACAGGACTGTTACATGTATGGGGATGCACACGATGATTTATGTACTGCTTCATTCCGTGTGACTCCAGGCTTTGAGAAAGAGTAATCCCACTTGGCATTTTGTCTCAATTTGGTCTCAGTAATTATGGGTCCAGAGTAACTTGTTAGAACCTTGTGGAAAAATTTCTCTGAGGTTTACAGCAGAGCTGAAGTGTACAGAAGAGTGAGAATTCAATGAATAATTCAATGAATACTAAGAATAAGTTTGAAAAGCCTCTCCAGTTATCCTACTGGCTATGTCCAATTCTTGTCCACTGTTGCAGTACAGTGCACAATATCACCAGGGGACATTGTGAATGGGATCTTTAGACCAATCTAATAACACATCATATTTTTGATCAAAGTTACTTTCTACAAATTACCAAGCTGTTTTGCCTTTTTGAGGCCCTTGTTTTTCTCTTGGTAAGTATCTACATGTGTAATACAGGTAGCTCCTGAATCTGCTCAAGGAAGCCAAAGTGAGCTTTTAGGTTTTCTAAGCTGAGGTCTGTTTTGCCTGTTTCTGAAGCTGCAGTCCAAGAGCAGTGACAGCAAGGTTGCTGCTCTGGGAGCAGGGATACTTCTAGCTTGAATTTAAACCTGAAGGCATTGTACTAATTTACAGCTCTTAAGAGCTCTGTCACTGCACAGAATTCCCATAGGCATTACAACACAAAGAACTCTTCTTTCCCCCACAGGCTCTTGATGCAGCTTTCTGTACCACCACCCTGGTTGTGCCCTCTGTGATGGGCCTTTTGCAGAAAGGAAAAGGATACTTTTTAGCATAACTGTGTTTTCTGTGGAGTGTTTTATCATGGTCTATTAATAGTCTCTTTTCCTCAATTCCATAGCTACTTACTGCTTTCTAACTCATTGATTTCAAGAAACCAATTGAGCATGCTGCTGTTTCTCTTCTACTCTCCCTGTATTTTTTTCTACTCTCCCTATAGAGGAAAAAAAAATTACCCATAAAACCAAACATAAACACCAACTCATTGGGAGATTGGTTTCCTCTGAGCACTCTTAAGATGCTAATGGAACTGTTCATTACCTAGTTTCTAGGTTGGATCTCACTTGGGCTGCTAGAAACAGGGATTTTCACTAAATGCATTTGAGTTTGCAGGCAAGGTTCAGAACCTGCATTCTGTTTTGCTGCAATGGAATTATTTTCTTCATAGTGGCTGGTGTGATGCCATGTTTTGGATTTACAACCTCAACGATGCTGATAACACACCAGTGTTTTTGTTATTGCTGAGCAGTGTTTATGCAGTGTCAAGGCCTTTTCTGCTTCTCCCACCATCCCAGCAGCAAGGAGGTGCACAGGGAGCTGGGAGGGGACACAGCTGGGACACCCCACCAGATGGAAGGAGAATCCTATCCTACATGGCATCTTGCTGAGCAAGCACTGCTGGGGGAAAGAAGGAGGAAAGGGGGACATTTGGGGTTATGGCTGAGGCCCTACTTTCCTGGAAATGGCCAAACATCTGCTTGCCTAGGAAGCAGGGAATAATTCCTTATTTTGCTTTGCTTGCACATAAAGCTTTGCCTCACTTACTAATCTGTCTTTATCTGAACCCACAAGTTTTCTCAGTGTTGCCCTTCTGACTCTTCTGCCCCACCCCACTGCAGAGAAGCGATGAGAAAGTGTGTGGGGTTTATCTGCCTGTCAGAGTTAACCCACAGCAAAACCAAAACCACAGCTGTCTTCTTTTCATACTGATATTAATAAGTAAACTCATAAATTAGGAAACAGGCCAGAAAAATCTTAATGCCATGTTCACCTAGAGAAGTAGTTCCTTATTTTATAGTTAAGCATACTAGGAAGTTCTTTGGGTAAGCTTATGCTATTGATAATGGCACGGTACTAAATATTTATAATAACACTAGGATAAGTGTTCTAGTTTTACCACTTTGGGAAGGCTGAGAGAATTAGGATTGTTCAATCTGGAGAAGAGAAGCTTCAGGTCTACCTAACTGTATCTTTCCAGCACCTGAAGGAGCTTCAACAAAGATGGAGAGAGGCTGTTTACAAGGGCCTGGAGTGACAAGGCAAGGGGGAATGGCTTCAAACTGACAGAGGATAGATTTAGAATGCATATTAGGAATAAACCCTTTACTGTGAGTGTGAGGCCCTGGCACAGGTTGCCCAGAGAAGCTGAGGCTGCCCCACCCATGGGAGTTTCCAAGGTCAGGCTGGACGGGGGCTTGGAGCACCATGGGATAGTGGAAGATGTCTCTGCCCATGGCAGGGGGTTGGAATGAGGTAACCTTCAAAGCCCTTTCCAAACCAAACTATTCTATGATTCTGTGATTCTATGTACTTATTCCATCTGTAGCTGTAGGTCACTGTACTGGAAGATAATGGAAATAAAGGCATTGTAGTCTGAAATTGGACCATTTGCTGACAGCAGTGTAACTACACAAGAGGACTGACTGTGCCATTCTGTTTCTTCTCTCACCCCAGTGTGGGCTCGCTGCCCACTGCGCAGAGCCAATTCACACAGCAAGGCGAGGTACTTCTATTTGCTGATCTAGTTTGTGCAAAGTAGGGAGCTGGGGGTAAGCCACAAGAGGCTGGCTCTCTGACCATCAAAACTTCACACCATTTTAGCAAACAAAGGCATCAGTATTCACTGGCTAAAAGCTAGCTGGTTCTCTTATTGAATGGTATTCTACCTTTGATTGGTTAAATGATTCTTTGTCTTCCCATGCTAATTAGTCCTTAGCTCAATCTTTCTCTCTTCAGTCACTCAGCTGTGGGTTGGTAGTTGCAATATTCTCCTGCCTGAATGGCCTTCTACCCAGTTGGAGTTGATTTTTGCGAGGTTGCTGAGTTGACTTAATTAGTTTCTTCCCTATCTTGGGAGTTCTGCCAAGTGTCCTTGTGGCCTGTAAATTCTGTATTCTCTGTGCCCGCTATCAGAAGCACATCCTTCTTCCCAAGCTTTGCTAACCTCCCCCAGATCTGAGATCATTGAAGCCTATCAAGCCCTAGACTTAACAAAGCAGTTCTACCAACAATTAATTTATGTTTCTAACACCTGGGCATAATTTAGGGGCTTTGAAGAAGTATTGGCATAATTTCAGATGTGCTTTTCAATAATAATCAGCTAAATGTTAAATATAAGGGTGATTTCTGGAGACAAAATTAATGTAAACGCTGCACAACAAACCTTCCAGGCTGCAACCAAGACAAATGATTCTTCAGTGCTCCGGTCTTTTGAGAAATCAGATCTGGTCCAATAAACTCCAGGGTTTGTCAGTGTGTTTGGAAATTCTGAGGGGAAAAGGTCAGGAGATGAGAGCCCATAGAACATTCTGAGACTTCTTTTACTGTGGCAAAGTTCGTGTTCTAAGAGAAAACCTTGCTAGCAAAGGTAGGATGTGGCTGCAGATGCAAGACAGACAACACATCTTGTTGTATTAGGGCAGCATTCTTATCCTTCTCCCTCTAGAAATTGTGCAGATGGATTAGAATGTTGGTAAGTTGTGAACTATCATGAACAAGTGATCAGAGAAGGTATTTAAAGATGAATGGTAGAACTTGGCCACACTATCATTTGCTTGATCCTTTTTATCCAGTGTAAGAAAACCTGCAAGAAAACTTGGGCTCTCTGGATAAATATTTTTTCTTTCAGAGTAAAATGGAAGGGCCACAACTACTTGTGGATCATGCAGTTTGATTTCTCCTTACTTCGAGGTAATTCTAGATCTAAAGTCTAGCTGCTTGATCTATCAGATGATTTAAATTAAAATTGGAAACCATTTTAGGCAAGAGTTTGGAATTCAGCACGAATGTCTTTGTAAAATCACAGTACAAGTGCTGGCATTTGCCTTAGTATTTGAAGAAATAATTCAAAATGTAGTTTACATTTACAGTCACAAATAAAAGTTAGGAAGAGGTGACATGGGAAATGAAGTCAGGACAAAGAAACTGAGGTTTCTAGGGAACTTGGTATTTTGCACTATAAAACCAGATTCACCCCCCCACACAGCCCNCCCCCCCCCCCCCCCCATAAGAAAAAGATACAGAAACCTTCTGGCTTCATATTTTAACCATGAGCTAAGCAATGTCCTTTCATGGTAGGTAATGAGCCAGCATCTCTTTAAATATGGAGATGCTGACTAGTATCTGGAATCTCAGCTGGAGAAGGGGCATTGTGTTACTAAATCAGATCCAAATACCAACACTATCTTGGTTGAGCTGCAGCATCAGAATTATTTCTGCTGAATGGCACCCAAGTTTCCTCAGAGACCTTGAAATCAGTGGGATTGTCAAGCATGTGTAGTCCAAAAAGAAATTTCTGCACTAAGAAGCTGGATGTCCAATCACCTTGAAGTCACCACCTTAGGAGGAAGATGGAAGAGGCTTAGACTACTTTCAAATCTTTAATTCACAGGTTTAATTTCTCCAGTTTAGAAAATATACCTTTACTGTTGGGTTAATCAAGTTGAAAAAGAAGCAATTATTAGTGAGGAAAGATGAACATTGCTCCAGAAAGACAACATTGCAGAATATTTTTCTTATTTTAACGAGAAAGGTGGTGGCGGGGGTGTTGAACCTTCTCTATTTTGAGAGAGAACTGTGGGTAGGAACATGAAGAAAAGGAGATAAAAGACAGTGCCCTACAGACACACCTAAAGAAAAGAATCTGGTATCAACTCATGGGAAGCAAGCACATCAAAAGAGAAACCCATGTGAAGCTGTTCAAAAGGGTTTGTGAGTTACTTTTGAAAGTATGTGCCCTATCCAAATAAAACATTCCTTTAGGACAGGCGAGAAATCTTTTCAGTGTTCAGTGGTCTGAGGTACTGTGGGCGAGAAGCATCAGGGACACAGAACACACTTCTTCCAGTCATGCTCCATCTTCAGGGCTATGGAGACTGAGGACTGCAGGAGACTTCTAAAGCTCTACAGAAACCACTAAACAGCACAACCATCAGACAGCTCACTGGATGAGCAGGCAGACATGAACCAGGGCACCTCAGCCCTCCTCAGATAAAAACAGAGTCAGGTTTTGCTGAGTTTTACAGGGAACTGCCAAGAATTCTAGCAAAGATTCCCATGGACAGTTACAGTGATCACATCCCCTGCTGCTGGCGAGCAACATCAGAAAGGGAACAACTGAAGTTAAAAGGGAGGAGGTAATCTCAAATCATTAAAACAAGAGAAAAGTGAGGCCTTTAATTGGGAAATCGGGGCACAGACACATCAGTGTCAAAACCAGTGTCAGCATATTACCCCCTGTGAGGAGCCAATTTACTTCTGATTTGTCTCAACCCACATGGGGAAGGGCTTGCACAGGGGCCACATCCAGGAGGCACCGAGGAGAAGATGGAGGAAAGCCTTGTCTGTGGGGAGACTGCCTGGCAGCCAGTTCATGTCTCACACGGGACAGGCTGTCAGCAGGGGAACCCCGAAGAGACTGTACCCCAGAGACACTCAGCAATCCATGGCAAAGGTCTCTGCCGATGGCCTGCAGGGGGACATGGACTGGGCCAATGGCCTCCTGTCACCTGGCAGACTCTGGGAGGAGACAGGAGCATAAAAATCACTGCACCACAGGCTGGGGTTTTTTTGAAACTTGCTTTTTGAGTGGGGGGGCTTTGGAGACTGTGCTTTTTGCTTTTGGGGGCACTTTGAGATTTGCTTTTGAAGTCTGGGGGCCTTTTGTGTATTGTGTTTCTGCTTTGACTCCAGCCTGCGGAGGCCCTGGCTGGATCTTGCTCGCCCTCACATCTGTCCTGGCTCCCTGTGTGCCTGACCGACGCCCTGCGTGCTTGTGTCTGTGTCCCTGAGCCACCTGTGTCCCTGCTCTCTCTCTCCCCACCCCCGTTAATTCCTTTCCCATTTTTCGTCCTCTTGCTCCGTCTTTTCCAGCCCTCTTTAGTAGAGCAACTCCTTTCTGTTTTGTTTTGTTTTGTTTTCATTACCAATAGATGTTTCTCTCGGTTGACTTAATTTCGTTCCTGACCGTCTAATTTTAAAAGAGCTGCCCGCAGTTTCCCTCAGTGGAAGGCGACACCCCCTCACACAAAACTGCAGTGCAAGAGCAGCTTCCTGCCAGGCTCTGATCGTTCCGCTCAAACACCTCAGCCAGGAGCTGCCAACAGAGAGATTCCTCCCTCGGGAAAAAGGCATTTAGAGAGCATTGCTCCAGCCTGGTGGCAGCGTAACCTGGTCCTGAACACGAGTGCGAGGAGCTCACAGCGCGCTCTGCCCCGGGAAAGGCTCCTGCGGCGTTTTCTGGGCTGGAAGAGCTCTGCCTCTCTCTGCAGCAGACAATGCCATCGTGCGGCAGTTCCTGCTTCCTCGGCCGACCCATCCGGGATGAAAACTGCTGCTTCTATCCCGGAGTCACTAAGCAGACCCCTCTGTCCTGATGAAGTGCTTCCATAGCATGAGGAGAACCCTTAGCAGGATGCAGGCAGGCTCCATACATCTTTCTCCAATTTCCAACTAAAGTATTGCAAGGTAAAGCCATTTCTGGGTGTAGTGGTTTGAGTGTTTTCTCATCTGTGAGATGATTGGGACAAAATAAAAAGCAAGGAAGTCTTAAACTTAAGAGTTACAAAAAATAGTTTATTTACACACACACTAAAGAATGAGGAAAAGGAAAAATTGAAATTTTAAAACACTTCTCCCTTACAATCTATTCACTTTCTCACAAACAAAAAATCTGTACAACACTCTGGGAGAGGAGTTTCTCTTGACTAAACTCAAAAACTTCTCGTGGCTTTAATGTCACAAATCTGCAGCTGCCTGAAAATTCTGCAGATTGTGCAATCTTACTCATAGCACCCTTTTCTTTGGCTGCCCATAGGCCTCTCAGCATATTTGGGGTACTATTTAAGAATGCTTTTTCTAGTATAAAATAGAGATTTTCTTCTTCTATTTTTAAAATCATCTCTAAAGCTGAGTTAGTGACTTCTTATTACTCCAGGAGCGAAGGGCTACTCTGTTCAAATTCTTAATTAATCTTCGATTTAATCTCAATCATATCAATCTACAACCTCTGACTAGAACTAGTATTCTTCTAAAAAACTACTAAGAAATAGTCTGTTCTTCATCTGGGTTAGTAAGAGAAGTCTAGTTAAAAGTGTGTCTACTCTTCGATCTCTTCTTCTAATATTCTTATCAGTTTTTTCTGCTGTCTGTCTCTTTTCTAATTACGGTGTCTATTTAGGGAGGAAAGAAGGGGTTAATATCTGTGTCTAAGTTCTACTAAGTCAACGAAAGTATTGCAAGGAAAAGCCATTTCTGGGAAAGGGTTAAACCAAGCCCCTGGGCAGCTCATGATCAGTGGTCTCGGTCACCCTCTGGGATTTAGCAGAGGCTGAGGGGTTCCAGTGGCAGCAGCTTGAGGTGGGATGTGTGACCAAGACTATGTGCCACTCCAGCAGATGTCCTGGCCCCTCCTCAATCCCACAGCAGTCTTCACTTCTCCAGAGTATGTATGACCACATTTCATGTAAAACTAAGATAAAAAAAAGCTGAGGACAAGCAGCTGGAACTGCCAAGGGGTGCAGAAATGATTTGTCTTTTTCTGTAGAGAAACCCAAGTGCTGACTTCTCTGACCCATGTAGCAAAGTGTCATCTTCCCTTGTCCCTTCAGAGAGACACCACTGGCTATTTCTTTTTAATGTAATAAATAAGCAGGTGCACACTGGGAAGGTCGTGGTGTTTCAACATCAACACTGATTCACATCCTGCAGCAGAGCAGGAGCTCAGGAACAGAGACATGAGAGTGCTTTGGCCAGTGTCAAGCTCTGAGCTCTCTCTTCTCTGGCTCTGCCCACTCATTGCCCAAGCTCCATCCACACACAGGCACAATTCTGCCCCGTTCTGGGTTCTGTCCATTGTCTCCCGGTTCCGTGGATCTCCATGGAACCACCAGTGTGGTCACAATGACTCACTGTTGTGTCGATGTCAGCGCAGTCACACTGGCTGGACTCTGATCTTGCAAATTGTCTGCAGCCGTCAAGCAGCCTTTGGGGACTTGAAGGCTAATTTCCAGCAGTTAGACTGAGCACTTTGACAAGTGACTTCTCAAAGTGGGGATTATCTGTCCAAGGTAATTACCTGTCTTCAGCCTCCTCACAAGTCTGAGGAGCATCTGAAGGAGCTGAGGTATTTTAGCCAGGTAAGCAGCCATGTGATGTTTACTTTCCTTCTGCTCCCACAAAGACTTGTAAAGCGTAGTAAAGGACAGTTTGGCTCTTAATAGAGATATGGGTAATAATTTCAAACAATGGGATTCCCAAAGTGATGGAAAAGGTGGCAGATGAGAAGTGCCACTAGGCTCTGACAAGTCTTAGTGGCTCGTGGGACTGCAGCAAAAGGAAAAGGCTGTTATGTTTCAGGGTCTATTTGTTCTGGGGTTTTAGTTCTATGAATCTTAACTCAGCCACTTAAATACGGTCCAATGATGAATCAGGTTGGGGTGGCCTCATGTTCTTCACTCCTGAAGGATGCCACAGCCTGGAGACAGCAGTGTATCCTTTGGGTCTGCCAGGAATGGGAGTCTGCATTTTCAGAGTTCCATTGTTGCTCCTTGCAGGTGAGCCAAGACATTCTCCAGAATGGCCTCCGGATTCCAGGACAGAGGAGCAAAACCTCGTACTCGAAAGCTGATCAGAGAGGCAGAGAAACCTCTAACTGTGAGTACCCACTGTGACTGGGCATGAGCTGTGTTAAGGCTGGAAACTCC
>WAAE01006280.1:0-21977 GCA_013400495.1 Nicator chloris | reverse complement strand
TTAACTAAGGTGTCTCTATCAATGTCTCATCTGTCTGCATTGCCATACTGAATTGTAAACTATTTCCCATCTTCCATCTGCAGGTTGAGAGGGCACTGCAAGGATCCAGTCAAGCCAGGTAGTAGTTCAAATTCATAACTCTCAGCTCAGTAGCTAGTCCCACAGTAATCTCATTTTGCTTTTTAGATGCAGGCTCTAATGATGGCTGCTAAAATTTCACATTGCTTTCTTCACTGTCAATTACTATATACCTCTTCTTTCTGACATATCTTGGAACTGATTCAATATGAAGTGTAGGCAGGGGTGTCATTAGCAGTTTGACAAATACACACATGCTACTTCTACTGCATCCTGGTCTGTGCTATTCCAGCATAATTAATAAACCTGGCATGTCTCTGCAGTAAGGAATATACAGGGACTGCTAGCATCTGGAGTGCACTAGTCAGCAGCAGCTTCTTTTCAGGACTTTTCCCATCGAAGTTAATGGGAACAACTTCTTGTCAGTCTGCTCATATCCTTCCTTCTTAACAGGAGGCCTTAGGAGCAGAAGCAGCCAGGGTACAGGAACCCAGGGAACACCTTTACACACACATCTGCATGGAAGTCCCCACTTAGACCACCCCTCTGGAGAAGCAGCCCTACCTCCAGTGCTGTGACATATGGGCAGATCCACCTGTCCAAACAAAATCCACAAGAGATCGGCCTCCAGGATTAGAGAAGGCAGTGGAATATCAAAGCTGTGCTGCTCCCACACTACAGAGACCTGCTCAGTGACATGGTTTATTAGCCCAGGTGCAGCACTGCACTGACATGACTGTATTATAAAGTTTCCAACAGCTGACCTGGATTTTCTGCACACTTCCACTGCAAAGCAGCTCTTCACAGACAGAACAGGTCCTTGCAGAGCAGGTGATGGTAGCTAAATTGGTAATGCTGCCAAGCTATTAATGAGTTAGAAAACAGGCTTCCAGCCATGGTCAAATGCTGGTGTTATTCATCCAGACAAGGCTGCTGCTCTGAGCTGGAATGAATCGAGCAGAAATAAATAAATGTCTCTCACAATCATGAAATATGTGAAAAAGGAGACTTTGAAAAGCAATCTAAGTGCTGTTTTTGAGATGAGTTACTCAACCTAGGACCTCCTACAAAACTGAAGCAAGTGAACCATTTTTTCTGCATGTCAGCACATTGTATTAGAGCAAACTTTCATTTCCCAAACAATGGGAAACTTTTCATTTCCCAAAGGATTGCATAAAAGAATTCCAAATTCATTTAGGTAAAAGTCTGTCTCCTACAATGACAGACAGTTGTCAAACACACTTGGTTCCCAAGGACTGAGATAGATTGAAGTGAATTAAAAAAAAAAACCCTGAGACTATTGAGCAAGACAAGAAATTTAGAAAAAGCTCAGACCATTTCTAGAGAAGTAACACAATCATTAAAGGACCACAGCTTCCTCTATACATATAAGGATCATGAAACTTTCCAGAAATTGAGTCAAAGCCCTCTGCTGTTTCTATGAAAAAGCTGAATCCACACAACATTCAAGGATGTTGAATTTAGCTGTAAGGTTAGAGGCAAAAGACTTCTTTATTTTACTGAATGCCACAGTGCCTACTTATTGCATTAAGGGTTGCTTCATTTTCAAGCTGCAGCAACTTCATAATGGCATCTTTAAACCATAATGTTCTTTTTTTATACTGGAAATGTCACTCAGTAAGTAAAACTAGATTGACCATATCCAATTCTGTCCTTGTGATTAGTTTTCATAGCTGGTTTCTCATACTGTGCTTAATGCCCTGAACAAGAATAATCAAACCTGCCTAACCCATCAAACTTACTGGTTACACCAAAAAGCCCACTAATGTAACACACATAGAATTAACATGAGGTCAGGGTTGAGGACCAAATAAGCATTGATTTGATACAGAAATCTATCCTTTATCAGAAAAACTCCCGTGAGATTAACAACACAGTTCTAATGGAGAACTAGGGCAACAGAGGGGCAATGCAAAGCAGAATGTGCACTGCTCTTTGCCCCTTGCCTATACACTTGTTGCAAGCTCAGTTCATCTGGTGCAGGGTGACACTTCCTGAAGATAACTCTCCTTTCCAAGATAATATGTAGATTACTTTCCAGGAAAACCTCATTCAGTGTTGTTATAGGACTACAGAATTTTTTTCTGGGGAAAAAAAGTTCTGGTTCATCTCATCTTGCAGAGACTGTCAACAGACATGCACAAGATTCAGAAACTCTGGAAAGAAAAAAAGCAAATTCCAACCTCATTTTTGTTCCACGGTTTTGATGCAAAGGATCCTGACAACAGAATCCTAGAGTTTCAAATATCTTTCTACCTTTCCCGTGTTAGTGAAGTGCTGACTGAGGGCATGAAGCACCTACCAGAAACCTCTGGAAAGTCATCTATGTAAAGATGATATTTGAAACATGGTTTCTCTGACAGTCAGTCTTTGTCACAAAGAGCCTTCTCCTTATTTCCACTTTTTCATGCATTGAAGGTGCCTCTTGATTTCCATTCCTTTCTTTCCCTCTGCCCTGTTCTGGCAGCTCTTTAAATAACCACATCTGTTATTTGGTGGTTTTAGCAGAGAGAGCTGAACATAATTGGCAATATATTTTCCAGTAAATTCATTAGGCAAGAAGAATACATTTTTTTCTATTACATCAGCCCTTACATGCAGGACCATCACTTCATTTTCCATTTTACATTTAAATCTGCTTCCAAACATTCCATATCATATTACATTAGACCCTGTTGTTCTGTGCTACTTACAAATGGCAGGAGGAAATTGGGAGTGGCAGGCTAATGGTCTAATTCATAGACATGGCAAGGCATCTGGAAATCAAGTTTCTACCATGGCCCTCATCAGGGATCTATTATTAGGTCAAATCCTGAGAAAACTTTCTGGAACTTCAGAAGGACTCCTTCAGCAAACACTGCCGACTCATCCAAAACCAACTTCCTGGGCCAATGTGTTTAACACTTGGTAAAGTTCTCTTCTACACTTGGAAATACTCTGATTCTTCTCAGTGTCCTCTCAGCAAACCCTTGATCTTCTTGTTCCTTCACTGGGGAAGGAAAAGGTAGGCAGCGAATACATCTGCCCCCACCTTCAAGACACTGGGGACATCAAAACTGCAAAATGCAGATATGTGCCTGAGTAATGACTTCCTCTTAAAATGCCCCAACATGCAAGAGTGGGAAATAATCTAATTCTCTTCACACTTTATCAGATGCTGAAGACATTAAGTCAGCAAAGAAGGCATTAGGGAAGGCAGAACTAAGCACTGCTGCCTGTCCGAGGAGGCTAAATCTGACTGCTCTGACTCATTCCAGCTGCCAGCTCTGCTCTGCAGAACAGTGTTACTTCCACTTTCCCCCACATTAACAAGAGAAGTCTCCTGGCATTGCTCTGCACAGGCACACCACCTGCTAGAGCTGTGGGATGGATGCCTGGGATGTAGTGACACAACAGAGAGTTTCACATTTCCCGGAGAAGGGAGTTGGAGGCGCTCTTTGCTGACCTGCCGCATGCTGGGAAGTCTTCCTTGTTATATATCCTCCCCAGATGACACTTCTCCCAGACCCAGCTATTCCAGTGTCAGCCCTTCATCGAGCTCACATGATTCTGTGCCAACCTGCACTAGTTGCCAGCAGGTATCTGACCCTGGAATGAAATATTAGGGAGCTGGGTGCTTCTTCAGGCATTCCAGGGCTTCGACTTAAAGACCAACCTCACCTGTGGATGAGAAATGCCTTGTGTTAATCAGTTACCTTAAAATCACCTTCACAGCAGGGTAAAGTGAAATGCATTTTATTTCCAAGGTGATTTATTTTCAGTTTAGAAAATAAACAACCCAGTTTCAAAACTTTATAAAAAATAAAGGTGAAGAAATGAAGGAAAAGCCTGGCACTATTCTGATCACATCTGAAAGGTAAACTATTTGTATTCCTAACTCATTTCAAATCGTATTCCTGTTGAAGCATGTTAACCTTAACAGTTTTTCCAGCTAGCCTCTCTTTTGATGTTCTCCAGCTCCATCAATATTCCACCCTGCTTCTGGATGCCTATCAAATATATTTCATTCTGTCTTAACCTACAGATAACAAGAGGAGAATTAAAACTAAGGAAGGAAAAGGATATGTTTCTTTAAGGGACAAATTACTATTTGTTGTACTTGACTGGTCTGTCAGCAATTTTTTGGCTGAATGAGAAGTAAAACCTTTCTCTGCCCAACAATCTCATGTCCCGTTATGCATATATTCTAGTGTGACATATCTTCATTCATTGAACGCTGCCACGACTTGGACATTAGTAAACACAGTTGCTACAAACATTTGCAGCTCTTACTCTGGCCAGGTACTGCAGCAGTCAGTACTGGTTTTGGGAAGCAGTACATGTGGGCTGACTGGATCCCATGCCTGGCTTTGGAGGGAACCATAAAATCCATTGACAGTGTAGGTCTTCCATGTTCTACACCTCCAAATAGTGTCACTGTTTCTTACCACGTGTATGGATACCCTGCATACATAGCTCAAACTGCCAGTGTCACTTTCCTTCTGCCAAAAGCCTTCTCAACTCTCACAGTGTTCTGTGTACTGACAATGGTCTCCTTTGCTATGTTTTTGCCTGTTAAAGGCCAGGTCAACCTTTATCTCCAGCAGTATTGTTGGCTGAACAGCCCTTCCCCCCAGGCCACCTGGTCACATCCCTGTGCTGCTGAAACCACTGCTAACAAGGTTGTCAGAGACCCAGAGTATGGAAAAGATTCAGCCTAAAACTGTTTTCCAGCCAGCTGTGTGGTCAGGTGTGCTGACAACAGTGGGAGCAGCACAGGATTGTAAGGGAATGTCAGGGAGCAGGATTCTTTAGGCAGCCTGGCCCCCAAACACCCATGTGTCAGTCAGGTTTTTCATCACGTCAGCCAATGAACTCTGTGCCATATCAGGGAGAGCTCTCCCTCCCCACTAAGCACCTATTCACGGACAGGAATCAAGAGAAGACTGGATCAGGGAAGCTTTGTGATTCCAAAGGAATCACAAAGGGCTGCAATTGTGGAGGAAGTTGCATCCAGAACTGAAGCAGAAACCAGGAGTTTTGTGATATATGGAATACTTCTCTTTACAGGTTTTAAGAAAAAGTAAATTTAAATTTTGAGGGGCTAGGCTGTCCGCTGCAGAAAGATGGAGACTGTCTTCATTTCAGCGTTGTCCCTGGCTAATGGGTACCCTCAGGGACTGGTCACGGACCAGAACTCAAGAAGAACAGTTTATTTAGAGCTCTTCAAGCATCCTCCATAGTACAGCAAAGTTACTGTGCATTCTCCTAATAAGTCTCCTTATTCCTTCCTGATCTATAGCCACTCTCTACCTTGGGAAATGAAACCTGGCAGCACAGGTGATTTTTCTTCCTGCTTCCATCTGCTGCTGCAAACACACGCTGCAAGTTAAGGAGCTATGAATGATAGAGTGTGTATAAATTTAACTTAATGACAGCTGCTTAAAGAGCAATGGGCTAGAAAGGAGAGCACCAAGGCCTTTGGGTGGAGTATGTAAATGAAGAGAGAGCTTGTATGTTAAGGACTATGAGTTTGGAAAAAAACTTGAGGAATAGTGGAGGTTTTAAAAGGTGGGAGTAGGATCAAAAAGGTTCTGTAGGTCTGCAGGGCAGCAATATCATTCTTCTTGTGAATCAAAGAAGACACAGTTTCTCAAGCCCATTGATCTATATAGTCTAAAGTTTAGGTGAGATCCCTGAGAGCAGAATAACCATGTGCAGGTTCATGCTTTTCTAAATGGGACATGGTCTCAGAACATGGCTTTATCATGCTCTGACATGATATGGTGCCTCAGAAAACCCTAAAGCATGGCTTTCTGATGAGATATCCACCACTTACTTGGATTCAGAACATTGTAAGTGAATTAAGTTGTCTGTTCAAGTGGAAAAGATCACTAAGAATGCCATTACTAGTCATGACCCATAAACACCTTTGTTCACAGAGTATACAAATTACCTGTAGAGAGATTGGCATCCCTCCGGTAATGATCTTTCTTCTTGATTTATTCTTGGCTCCAAACTTAGAAACATTAATCAGAATCCAATGAAACCGACTCTGAGAGAGGCAGGAAAAAACAACAAAACAAACATTTCGACTTCCTGACTACTCATTATTTATAGCAAAATGAAGACTGGCACATATCTAGGAGTTTTTCCACATTACTTGCTCTAATCAGTGGGTTTTAATGCCTAATCATACAATTACAGCAACACGAAAAGGAAAGATGACACATTTTTCAAGACAAATAATGCTGCAGGCAAAAATACAGAAAGCTCGCCTAATCATTCTTGTTATAATGAGGACTCCAAACTTTACCTCCACAGTTTCTTGCACCACTTCTATCAGTATTTGGCTTGTGACACTAAATGATTGAGATGCTAGTAGTTAGGGACACAAGGAGTGACAGCAGGAAGAAAAGATGTCACGTCACCATTGTCACAACCTGTTCCTGCTGCTGGCACTTTCTTTAGCTCCTGTGTCCTGGCAATGGATTTTACAACCTTAATACAGTTCTAATTGCAGTAGGAGATTTAAAAATATGTATGCTCATCTATGTTGAACTCAATTGAAATTGTGCTTCTACTGCCAAAATGAATAATTTAGAACAAGATTTGGGAAATACAACTCATAAGAGGACTGATTCTGAGGTCTGCTGTACTGTCCTGCCTGAGGACAGAAACACAGCCTAAGAAGGTCAAGCCAGAGCACTGTCCATCATGGACATGTATTTAGTGCAGCTGATATGGCCCTCTAGGGGCAATTTCTGTGTTGTTCTCTGTACTTTTTTCATAAGAAACCAGCAACATGGAGTTGTGATTTTACGAAAACTGCCAAAAGCCGATAGCAAGATTCATTTCCAACAGAGCAATAGCCCATTTATAGCCCCATTTTGCATGGGTAAAGTGAAGGCTATTTTTTTATTTAGGTACATTCACCAGGGTCAAAATATCCTAGAAGTTCAGGCACTTAGTGGATCTCCCAAGCAAAATATTCTCATGTGTACAGACACTCCCAGCAACTAAAGAGTTTCAATAGCCAGCTGAACAGTTGGTAAGGTTCTATCTGTATCTATACTTGAAGAAAAGAAACCATTTGTAAGTTGCCAGGCTTCATCATCAAAGCACATCTATACTTAGATTTTAGTGGCAACCCCAAAGGTTAAAAAAATATGAGTTACCCTCACACAAAAAAATATCACTGACATTGAAATAAGCAAGATGTTTTTGTATGGGATTTTCAGGCTTTTCTTCGACAATTGGGACAGCTGACTCCACATATTGACTGAAAAGATCACAGAAATGGTAGAGTGGTGGGATGAAAACATCTACAGACATCGTCTATGTCAATGCAGTCACCTGGAACAGGTTTTACAGGATGTTGTCTGGCTGAGTTTTTACTATCACCAAAGATGGCCCCTCTGGCCAACTTGTTCCAGGCTGCAGTTAACCACAAATTTTTTTTCCACTTAGATTTGAGTGGAATTCACTGCATTTTAATTTTTGCCCATTGTCTCTTGTGTCTTTTTCTTGTAACCATCGAGAAGAGTCTGACTGGACCTTTCTTACTCCCCAGTACATCGCTGTCTCTCTTGTACGGGGGAGCCCAGACCTGGACAAATCACTGGAGATGTGTCTCACCAGGGCTGAGTAAAGGGGAAGAGCCATCTCCCTCAACCTGCTGTCAAAACTCCTTCTAATGCAGCTCAGGTTTCTGTTGTCTCTTTTGCTGCAAGGACACATTACTGGCTCATATTCAGCTTGGTGTCCCTTTCCTGCAAAGTTGCTTTTCAGCCAGTCAGCCCCCAGCACAGCTGATACATGGTGTTATCCATCTCCAGATGCAGGACTGCGCTTTTACCTTTGTAAAACTTCATGAGGTTTCCCCAGCCTGTTGAAATTCTTCTGAGTACATCCCTCTGGTCTATCACCTGGAAATTTGATGAGGGTGTACTTTGTCACATCCCTCAGGTGATTAGTGAAGTTTTAAATAGTTCTGGACCCAGTATTGACCCTTAGAATACTCCACTAGTGACAAAGTCCACCTGTGGACTTTGTGCCACTGCTGCCCTCTGAGCCCTTTGGTACAGCCAGTTTTCAACCTGGTGCACTGTCTGATTACCTCAACCATCCATCACCATTTTGTCTCAAGGATGTTAGGGAACAGTGTCAAAAGCCTTGCTAAAGTCAAGATAGACAACAGTGTTTCTTTCCCCTCATCCACCAAGCCAGTCAACTCATCACAGAAAACTATCAGGTGGGCCAGGTTCAATTTCTCCTTTATAAATCCGTGTTTACTTTCTTAATCACCTTCTTGTCTTTCAAGTGTCTGGAAACAGTTTGCACAATTATTCATGCCCTCATGATCCCAGAGATCACGGTGACACTGACCAGCCTGTAGTGCTCCAGATTTTTTCCTTGAAGATAGGAGTGGCAGTGCTTACTTCCAGTCTTTTCTAGGGAGCCTTATTCTCATTCCAGGTAATTTCCAGGCAAAAAGAGCCTGACCACCACCTTTTTCCCAGGTTTCATACCTTCAGTTCCTACTTTGTGATCCATACTCCTCCCTTTCAAGTCTTAGCATTGTAAAAATCAACCAAACATCCATGTTACTGCAGGGTGACACGAGGCAGGAGAGGCACAAGAGAGTAGAATTACTGGGATTCCTCTGCATTTTCCTGCCCTTCCTTCTAAGGAAAGGAGTAAGGATTCTGCTCATTTTGCTTGTCTGCTCTTCTGCAGGAGCTGGACAAGTGGAGCAGACATCTGAACAAAAACTAGGCTGATATTCATTGGAGACTGAGGTTTTTCATCTCCCTAGAAACTGGCTCTTCCCACAGCAGAATCATCATTACCTTTGGCCTCTACCCAAATAAAGCACAAAGCTTGCAGACTATTGTCAGAAGCAGCTTCCAGCTTTGCCTGAGAAGTGGTTCTATACAGGGACAGAAACATTACTGAAATGCAAATTGAAGCAGTGAGAAAACGCATTGTCAAAAGGAGAAGTTAGGCAACATGAGGACAGAATATTTTCTAATGAGAGATAACCAGTCTTTCTCCTTTTTCAAGTACATGTCAAACCCTTCATGTGTGTAAAAATTCTCACACGACACATCCAAGTATCTCAGACCCAAAGGGTGACTTTCTTGGCCAACTTGGAAATACTATCTTCACAGCCTACGTTTCCTTCCCTGATTCCACATCCACAACCCCAAATTTATTCCAAGAAGTCCATGTCAGCCCAGTCTCCTTATGCTTGCATAATACAAACCTAGCATTGTAGGCCACATACAGCTACTGAACCATCTTGGCCATCTCTCTATTACGATGCTTTTCACATAAAGTTTTCAAGCCATGTATCTGTACCTACATTCGGTGTGACACTCTTGAAGTATGCAAAGCCAACAGATCAGGCCCTTCAGCAATGGGGAATTTTTTTGCTTGAAAGTATTTCGAATTAAAAATAAATACTAGATTTTCTAATTTATCCAGCTATTTGTTTCACATTTTCAGGCTTTCTTCCACAACAAAGACTAGATGGACTATATAAACAGGCAATGTAAGAGCTTCAGTAAACTGTGGAATTGGGCAATTCTACACATTCTACCTTAATGGGTGACTTATTTGAGACAGTGACTAAACTCTGACTTTGGCAGCTGAGCCTATCAGGCTCAGCTGGGGATCAGATTGTATAAAAATCTCTCCTCTCATCTTTTCTGAAGAGCCTCAAAGAGAGGTGAGATAAATACCTGTTTCTTACCTTTAAAGTGCAGAAGAGAACAAACGTTGGGAAACCACCCAACATCTTATCAAAGTTGGTAGCTGTGCAAATTCACCCACGCGCTGGTACTTGCAGTACGGTTTTGCTGGGAGAGGAGGGCATTGAAAAAGGACAGAAATATTCTTTCGTGTGTCAAGTACAATTCTGATTTCTTTGAAAGAAGATTTTAAGAAAGAGGACATAAAAGCAGAGTTTGGTTTGTGCCCTTCAGATCCATTCCCGGTTCCAGCCTTCTACAACTGGAGTTTTTAACAGAATTGGAGACAGCTAGATTGGATTCGTATTACACTGGGCATTTGTTGTATGAAATAAAGCATATAGCAAACTACACACAGATATAGAAGACTAGTAGGTCTTCTAGGAAACTGCTGGATTTTAGAGAGCTCCCCTCCACAACACCACAAGCAGTTGACAAGTGTCCTCATCCTGCTGGGCCATTTTTCAACCCTTGCAGTTTTGGGGTTTTTTTCCTAGTATTTCCTCTGTTAGGCACAGACACACAAAGCATACACATACACAAGATTAGTCATTCTTTGGTTTTCCATTCGCATCCTAAAAAAAATCCATTAAAGAAGTTAGGTATCCATGTACACAACAGAATCACAAAGTCAATATTTAGGTTGGATAAGTCCTAGAAGACTACTGAGTCCAACTATTATCCCAGCACTGCCAAGTCCACCACTGAATCATCTCCTTAATTGTCACATCTACAAGTCTTTTAAATACCTCCAGGGATGGTGACTCAACCATTTCCTGGGCACCCTGTTCCAATGCTTGACAACCCTTTTAATGAAAACATTTTCTTAATATCCAATCTAAACCTCTCCTGGCACAACTTGGACTCTTTCCTCTCATCCTGTTGTTTATTACCAGAAGAAGATGCCAACCCCCACCTGGCTACAACCTCCTTCCAGGCAGTTGTGGAGAGTGATAAGAACCCTCCTGGGCCTCCTTTTCTCCAGGCTAAACACCCCCTGCTCCCTCNCAGGCTAAACACCCCCTGCTCCCTCAGATGTTCCTTACAGGACTTGTGCTCCAGACCCTTCATCAGCTCTGTTGCCCTTCTCTGGACCTGCTCCAGCACCTCAGTGTCCTTTCTGAAGTGAGTGGCCCAGAGCTGGACACAGCACTCAAGGTGTGACCTCACCAGTGCCGAGCACAGGGGGACAATCACTGCCCTGATCCTGCTGGCCACACTGTTGCTGATACAGGCCAGAATGTCATGGGCCTTCTTGACCACCTGGACACACACTGGGTCATGTTCAGCTGGATGTCAAACAGCACCTCCAGGTCCTTTTCCACCAGGCATATTTCCAGCTGCCCTTTCCCAAGCCTGCAGGTTCAATGGGGTTGTTGTTACCCAAGAATTTCACCTTGATGAACCTCACATAGTTGGCCTTTTCCCATTATTCCAGCCTGTCCAGATCCCTCTGCAGAGCCTCCCTATGCTCTAGCAGATCAACACTCTTGCCCAACTTAGTGTCATCTGCAAACTGACTGGGGGTGCACTCAATCCCCTCATCCAGATCATTGATAAAGAAATTAAACAGGCCTGGCCCCAACACTGATCCCTGGGAACATCACTTGTGACCAGCTGCCAACTGGACATAACTCCATTCACCACCACTCTCTGGGCTCAACCAGCCAGTTTTTATCCAGCAAAAAGTACATCCATCCAAGCCGCGAGCAACCAACCAGTTTCTCTAGGAGAATGCTGTGGAAAACATTCTTCATGGCTGTGCTACAATAGTTAGAGAGCACCTCTTTTTCACTGGCTTCAGTACAACATTAGTGCAAAGCTGTAATCCTTTTGTACTCTTCAAAAGCCTTGAAGCATTCCTATCTCAGAAGCAAAGCATAATTTTTCTGCTGTCTTTCAACGAACATCCAGCCTGCAGCCTCAGCTGGCATACTGGTCATGAAGATAAGTAGACATTGGCTTCTGTGCTGTCTTTACTCCTTATATTAAATTTTCCATTGCATTTGATCACTCTCTTAAATGGAATCTCCTCATTACTGGCTCCAAAAAGGCAAGATATAAATACATATAAAATAGAGTAACCTATAACATATAGTCTTTGTAATGGAGAGATGTAGTATTTAACATCTACACGTGTATGTATATATAATGATATGAAAGAAAAAAATCATGTACACTTTTTACACAAACCACATACCAATTTTTTCCTTAAAGAAATATGTCCTGAGGTTTCAAGTTGAAAAGAGTATGAAGGAAGGAAAAGCTACTCCTGACTGAGACTATTTGCATATGTTAACATAGTTCCAGAAGTTATTTAGGTACTCTAGTCATGTCTGAATACCTGTAGAAACCAAAATAGTAAAAATATATTTGCTGATAAGAACGTTATTTTTCACTCCTTTGCTAGCTTTCTACATACTATTCTTGGTTATTTCCAAAACCATTGGAATGTTTACAGACGTCATTAAGCTGATGCCCAAGGGAACCAAATTTCACCCATGGAAGAACTGCAAAAAATTCTGAGAAGTTCCCATCTGCCCAGGGGTCTACAAACTGATCAGCAATGAAGATGACATGTCAGTGCAACCATTCTTGCAACCACCTCCTGAGCTAATTTGGAGATGTCTTATCTACAGTCACAGACTAACCTATGCCCCCTGCAAAGTGCTCTGAGGCCCAGCATTTCAGTTGTTCCACTACATAGCTGGGTGCACCATCATACCTTACACCCTGATTTTCATGCAGGGTTTTCATACCAGTCGCTGAATCTGAATAATGAAGACTTAGTGAACTGCAGAATGTATCCACTCCAGGTATTGCCAGAGACATGGCAAAGATATTTTCACATTCAAGTCTCAGAAATCACCTCACTAATCTGTAAGTAGCACTGATTTTCAGATGGTGGTCTAAAGATTCTGTATCCTATTAGCAATGCCTTGATACATCCTCTTGCTTATTAAATCTGATTAATATTGAATTATATCAAATTTAGAAGGCTATGCTGTGATTACTTTCACTAGAAGTTCTTCAGATTTCAAAAATGAAATACTTAGCTGTTGCTATAAAACTTACTTGTGGGTCTTGGCAAGGTGATGCCATGTACACGCATTAAATGTAAACCACATTAGTGACACTGCTTTATGTTAATAGTAATAATAAAAGAACAGACAAAGAAGTGAAACTCAAATGTCTTAAGTCCCAAGGCAGTACAAAGATTGTGTCTCATGGTTTTGTTTGTGCAGGCAGAAAAATCCCTTACATACTGCAGAGCTCCTCATCCTGTCATCCAGAGCACAGGGCCACAGCCATCACACTACACAGCTGCCATAGCACATTTGAGCACTCTGATCCCTCATGGCCTGCTGGGCTCAATGCTTCCCCAGTGCACAGGTGACAGTTCTTCTATGTCACCAGTTTCACGAGCACAGATCTCTTGGCCGTGGCAGAAGAAGTTCAATCACCAGTTCACAGCAAAACATTCAGAAACAAAGCACCAGGGGCACTGAGCAGTGGCAGAGACATTCTGATAGTGGTCAAAAAGGTCACACATGCAAGTGAAGCATTGTTGTGAACTACAGATGCCTGTTATGGTCAGGAGCTCTCAAAAGGAAAGTCAGGCAAATGAACCATCGACCTTACTTGTCCTGAAGAAACATAAAACTTTTCGGCTATTGCAAGGGTCAGTAGATGTAAACAAGAGATAAGGTCAAGATTCCAGATTGAGATGCAGTCTGGATTACAATATAGAACCATCCCTTCTTTCTTGATGAAAAAATGTCTTTTCAGGCTTGTTCGGGAGTGGGAGCCTGGGCTTATCTCTATTGCACAGACCTCACAATGGAAGAGAATGCTTGTCTGAAGAATGCTGGCAGAAACACACCATGTGTCAGAGGGATTTAAACTGGCACACTAGTTTGCCTCCTGGCAAACAAAACTTGCAGGTTCAGAGTATATGATCTCAGGAAAGCAATCCTAAATTTATGAATGTTTTTACCATACAGAGGCCTTCTGAGGCAGCACTGCAAGTGAAATTGAAGATAAACAAGGTAATGACATCCTGAATGCTTTTCCTGGATGTGCAAAAGATGAGAGACTTTTCCCTTCTTTCTTGAACAAGTGAAAAACATGCATTCCTTCCTCAGCACTGACTCAGTTGTTGCATAAGGATTATTTGTTCCAATTGCAGTTAAATCTCTTCAACACAGACTTACTTTGGGCTGTTGCCAAGGCTTTAATGGAAGCTTCACTTAGGCAGCCATAAAAAATCATTTCATTTGTGCTAAGATGCCCCCTGAACCTGAGCTTGTCTGCCTAGCTTGACTCTCGGTATTGCCAGCTGACTCCTGGATCTCAGACCTCAGTTGTCACAATCTTCTAGAGCTTTCTCACACTCCCCCAAAGATTTTCTTGATCTTTTCTTGATCTTTTTATTTATCCACTTTCTGTGTGTGAAATATATATCCACTTTCTACATATCCACTTTCATCTTCCTGGTGAAATAAATTCATTTAATTCGCAACTGACCTGGAAGGAAAAAAACCCATGTAATCAAGGAATTATGGGAACAATAAACACAACTAAGTCAAGGCATGGTATCTTCATTGTTGGCTCATATTCCAAGTTGGACAGCCAGCAAAATATCATTTTTACATGAAACTCACAGGTGGAAAACACCCTACAACAAGCTTTTCTGCCCATGCATATTATGCTAGGTGCATACTGGCACAAGCTAAAAATAAGTAAACTAATGTGGGAAACTCAGAGGCAGCAGGAACTGCCATCAGGGGAGAGGACAATAAAATTATAAGTCCTCGGGCTGTGGGAAGGACTACAGTGCAATGAGAAGGAAGCAGATGCTTAAGAGTTGCTCAGGGCAAAAAGCATAACTACTATGAGACAGTTCAAGCCTTAGATCTCTCCGAGAGTGTTGCAGCGTGGGGGACTGCAACACGTCTTTTTGGGTTCCCTGATTTCAGGATAGATAAGGCACCGAAAAAAGGAGACGGTGCAATGGAGTGCCTGAAAAGAAAATCACTTTAATAAGAAACAGAATAGGGACGATGCTCAGGAACTGAACAAGCATGAAGGCAGAACTCCAAAGATCAGAAATGAGCAAGGAGTGCCAATATATAGACTTGGGGTAGATGGTTCTGGAAACATTACCAAATATGGAACATAGACAACCAATAGGGGAGCAGAACTTGGGTTCATTACCATAATAACTGCAAAGGCTCCTGGGAGGATACTTCTAGTTCACCCTAACTTAAACAAGCTTTTTCCAGGGCTTGAAGCCAAGACCTGGCCTGTCAGGGGTGAGACTTGGCTGGCCCTGTGCCTCCGCCAGGCTGATGCCCACATGAGAGCAATTTTCTGAAGTGCTTCTTCTGTCTTGACTAGGACAAGACAAAGAGGAGAGGTCCCATTGAGTTATTCAAGGCATAGTACAGAAAACAGTAATAGACAGAGTGGGTTTAATTTATTGTGACTTGGGAAAACTTGGGATAGATGAGCCTACAAAGAAAGAAATGTCTCACTGTACAACAAAAACAACTTGTTCACAACTGAAATTGAAATCAAATACAGAACAGCTTTTTAAGATTTAAAAAAGCCAACAGGTGTGAAGGAGAACAACATAATATGTTAAAAGATATTTAAGGGATTAAGTCATTAATCTAAAGATAAATTTTTTAAATAAAGTTTAACATAAAAGTTGATAAACATCTAACAGGAAACAGTGAATTACAGTGCCAACAAAAAAAACCTCAACTTGTTAAGCAGGTCTATAAAAAGGGATGATAAGTTCAAGATCATCCTTTCAAATACTTTTCAAGAGCCTAAAAATAAGGTGGTGGTCTCAAATGCTTGGCTCTATGTGATAATAACATAGCTCAAAAAGTTGGTGGAAAGTTCAATATGCGATGCATGATAATACTGAAGGTGAACAAACCATATAGGAATGATATAGGAGTAGGGACATCTCCGAAGGAGTATTTACATCTTAGAGAAAGCCAATAGTCAAATAGGACACAAAAATTAACAGTGCCAATAAGAAACATGAAATTCATGCAGACTGACTCTTTAATGCCCAACTTGAAAAAGGATTATTATTTTAGTTGCTATTGTTATTTTTATTATTACTTTCCTAACTATCCAGAGGAACTGCTGGGAAAAAGGTGTGACTGTAGAGGACTAATAATGGAAGAGGAGTTTTACCCTTCTACATACGGAGTAAATGTCACAATGGAACATAAGAAACAATCTTACACCACTTAAACTACATTTTCTTGGAACAACTAACATCCAGAAGAGAAGCAAACCCTGGCTCTTTCCTGAGTACACTATTGGACTTGGATCAAAATGATACTGACATAGTGACCATGTTTATTAAAAAAACACAATCTCCAGGAGAGAAAATCACATCCATGCCAAAACCCAGCATTTAGTACTGGCACAATAAAAGTATAGAACATGATCGAACAGCTGCAACCTGCTACTGACTAGTAGCATTTTTCTCAAGAGCATGAGAAACAGGAGAATTTTGGGTGATGGGGTGCAACAAAGCACATTTGGAGGGGTAGAGATGAATGAACACTTTGCACTGATGTTTGCTATGGACGAGCTTGCTTAGATGTCTTCAACCAAGCAGTGCTTTGCAGCGGCAGTTAGGAGAGCTGGATCAAACTGAAGAGACAGTAGAAAGGTTTCAGAATGAATCAGTAGAAGTAGCATTAAAAAAATGCACCAAAACCAGGTAATTCTGAAGAGTCCTAAAAGAACTGAGCTATTACCTGGAAGATGTAAATCCTCACTGAAATCAAACATATTATCTGAAGATTGGAGGAAAGGAAATCTGATGACAATTTTTTGAAAGATTTCCATAGGTAAGACCGATAAATCTAACTTCTTTCCAGGAAATCAGCAAAAAAAAATGTAATAGAAACAGAAGTGCCTTCAAACCAGGTGTAATCTAGTCCCTTTAGGTTTGGGTTCTGACACCTCTGAGCACCTACAGGGACAGGACTCACAGTACTTCATATTTTAGAGTATACATAGTATTTTCTAAGATAAGTGAACAATTTTCTGATTTGCAGTAGAAACTTTAAAGCTTAATTGCTTAGTTGGTGTGATCTAGACCACCAAAACAAATGAAAAAGACCCCATCAAACTACCAAAACCTAATCTTCTTAGACTTGATTGATAAACGAGAGTAAATAGTAAAAACAACTTATAACCTGTGCACTTAAATGGATTATGTGGTGCCAAGGAATGCACATTGATTATATACAATCAACTTCCACAGTTCACAATCCTATGCCAAGCTTCATGCTGTTGCATTTTGGAACATTCCCATGTACTCTGCCTTACCTTGTTCTTACTCTTCTGATTTATTTTTCCATTTCTCACTTACCCTTTATCTCAAGCTTCTGTGCTGACAACCTGTGCTGGCCTATGCCATTCCCTGTAATATCTAATTATTTTACCATTCTTGATGCTTAGCTGGTTTTCAGTATGTTTTCCCACATTTATTAATCTTTTGTATACCTTTGATCATCCTCGTTTTACCAGTGTTTAAATCTGTAGCCTACACCCCATATTAACCATGACTCTAGTTTTACCTTGTGACAGTAAGATACATGACAACTCAAAACTGATTTTGGGTGATGAATTCTGGCTCTGATCTTATTATTTCATCAATAATCATTTGACAAAAGGGTTTTCAAATATTTAACATGGCACATTGCATCTCATCTTGCTTTTCATGGGCTTTTAGTTTCTTGAGCTTTGATCTTCATTTAGATTGCTGGGTTGTGGAAAGCACTGATCATATGGTAATGCTCTTTTTCACTGTAGTGACCATGACCTAATCAATTTAAAGATGATTTGTCATCTTTAAACACAACAGTCCATCAGTTAAACAGGTTCTGCAGCTGCATGAACTGCCTCAGAACTACGTGCCAGTTTACTACAAAACAGAAGCAGTGAGCATGTATTTTGATGTTAAACATCACACTGCGTTAGAATTCACAGACAAAACAGTTTTACAATTTTTAACCTTAAAAAGATTGCTAACCCTGTTTTTAAGTTTTTAGAACCATTCTTACAGTTTGTGAGCAATCCAACCATGCCAGAACACAACGTGCAAGACCAACTAACATATTGCTGTAGCTACTATAATTAGAAGACATTAGCAGCACTATCTAAAGTCATGAAGGCATAATTATCTGCAACCGTGTTGAAATGATGCATGTGAAATGAAACAATAACTCTGTGTCAGGCTATCTAGAAAAAATCTGCTAATGAAAAGAGAAAAGTGCACCAACTAGGTACAATATAGTGTGTACAGTTGACACATCATGTCACTACAGCAGATCACAACTCTGAAAGCAAGATTTAGGCTGTAAGCAAAGTGAAACAGACAGGCTAAGGTTACTTCAGAAACTGAGGATTATGACCACTAACTTTCTCCTGTCTTTTAATTACGTATCAGGAACTTAGGTCTCTACCTCTTACATGACAATCCCTACATTGATGTGCAAGGAGGGTTCCTTTTAAACAACTATTTAATGTTAAAAATCAATTTCAAGGGCTAACTAATATCCAAAATATAACAATTTGGTAGTATTCTGTACTTCTTTTTTCCAGAGAAACCAATGGCAACACTCATAAGGAAAGGAAGACATTTTTATTCTCAAACAGTGGGTTCTAATAAAAAATTAAATCAAACTTCTCAGTAGAAAGATGATCCAGAAGAACACAGAAAGAGAATATATAAGATTTTTCAAAGAGAAAACAGTATTCATTTTAAAAAAGGATAACAAATAAGGAATCTAAACTGGAATTTAAAATGAAAAAGCTCAACTTAGACCGCAGAAAAAATTCTTAATGTTAACAATTGTGAAAGAGTTGGCTGGAGCACCTGGACAGATTTTAAATTTTTTGAGATTTTGTTACAACGTGACTTTCTTGGTCACATGACCACCTCATGGCTTTTGACAAAATCCAGTGTAATTTCAAATATTAAATAGCAACAGTCAGCAGCAACACAGTAACCCCCAATGCAGCAGCCTGAGTCTTCCTGAGAATAGACCAAAACTGCTGGCTGTCAAGTGAATTACCAAAACCTTTAGTCCATGAATTACCAACACCAGTTCAACTAGAACTAGACAGCAAATACAAATTATTCAGGTAGTAGGTCTATCTGGTTATTTTTCTGTCTCAGAACTACTGAGGTTTTGCTCATTTAGAGAATGGTAAATGGCTGACCTTTGAACCTTGCAAAAAAAAAGTAAAAATAGTAATTAGTTACACACAGTCATCCATGAGAAGTTTAACAAATCTAACTGATCCTACCCCGGGGCAAAAGGACCAATCCCAAAATTCTTTCCAGCCTTATTTTCTGTTATTCTAATGATCCTATTAGCTAAGAGAAAGAAGGGAAAATGTGTCTTGCACCAATTGCACTAGTAAATGAGCTGCAGGATATAATTATATTTCATTGCTTTTATGAAAATGGATATTGTTAAAGCTATTGTTTTCCAGATACTTTGAACTACAAGAGATCAGGGACTCCTACTCTGCATTAATGAGAGTCAATACATGCACGTAATCCAGAGTTTTCTTCCAAAGTAACTATAGGCAGATAGAAGGCCTTCCTTAAAATAAGCAGTATGAATATTTGAAACACTGATTAAAAAATTCATGAAATAGCTTGAGAAATGGTCTCATGAGTTAAAGATCACAAAACAGTCTACAGATGCTTCTATTTTACCATTCCTGTTGAAACTTTTCACTTCTTTCCATCTCACTCTGCCTTTTTAAGTGACAAGCATTCACTAATCAAACGTGAAGACAAGCTACAGTTCAGACACCCAATAGCTAAAGATAAATATTTCAGGGAATGTTAGAAAGATAGCACCATCTCAATCCAACACTTCTGTTACAAAGGCAATATCTAACACTTCCTATAAGAATAAACTGGAAGGAAAAGAGAAGGATCCAGAGCAGATTTGCACTGACAGATGGGAAAATTCCTGCAGAACCTGGTAGATGGCAGTGAGAACAAAAAGTTGGCATATTTCTTCTGTTCTTTGCCCATACAAACAAGATTGCCAAAACTAGGATACTTTCTTAGCTGATCTTTTGTATAATTTTATCGTTTTATATTAATCAAGAACATCATTTCTCTAAAATTTTGGGGGAACACTAACTGCAAAGTTCAGGAATGGATCCTTCAGTATTTTATGTTTAAACTCCTTAATTTTGTTGCAGGTCTTCAAGAGTTTGCTTTTTTCCCACCACAGTCAAAAACTTGCCTGAATAAAAGTAGCAGCCAATTTCCCACCCCTGTTCTCAGAAAATTCACTTAATTTTAGGCAGCACGTAATGGGACACCAACACTCTCAGTCTGATTGCTTCAAGAATACTCATTTCTCCTGCATTACATGACATGGTTCCTTCTTAGTGTAAGACAAATATTACCAACATCTCCTCCTGCACTTTATGACCCATGTGCTTAGATAAAGATTAGCACACAGTTTTGCCATAAGGAATTCCTTTTGAGTTTGTTGTATCCCTACAAACCCCACCCCTCACCACCTTTTTGCAACGTATATAGAGTTTTAAAGCCTGTCATGCAGATGCCTATTGCATTAATTGCCAACAGGCCTTAAGGCTGGATTGAATTCTATTCATAAAGCAAGGTTAAGTCCCTTAAATCATTAATGTTGGAGCACAACTGCCAAATCTGTATCATTTCTGAGAACAGACACAAATGAAACTCCAAATTGATTTTCCAGCTATGCTCCACAGCAGTCTGAAGATTTTTGAGCCATTAAAACACTTCCTTTGAGAATGTTTCCTTAGCTTTTATTTTTTTTTTTTTTATGTCACGTCACTCTAATTTAATCAACAGTTGCCCAATTTACTGCATGAGTTAGCTTCACACACAAATATTAATGTAGGGGAACCTGAAAGGGCTGCAAAGCCTTAAAAGGATTCAACACATATTTTTTTCTGTAGGGATGCTGCTCCTTCCATCATATAGGAAAGTGTATGGGTGATAACTAAAGTCTGGCAATGGAGCCTGACAAACTGGAGGCTCCAGGCATCAGAAGAACTTATTCAGGTCTGCTGTTCTGGCCTCTGAGTCTCCTGGGTACCTCCTGCTGAGGTAGGGTAAGAGCAAATATGATGCTCTTTGTCCAGCATCCTCGAGGATACAAAGTCTTCCTTTTTTTTTTTTTTTTCTGGTGTCTGAACAACAGAAAACCCTTCTTTTGTCACTTCCAAAACAAACATTCAGCTTCAATGCACCACTAGCATTTCTGCTCTGGTCACGGTGTGTGTACAGCATAATGAAGAGCTGTCTATAAATCAGGCAGAGCCAGAGCGTAGATGGAGTGACAGCTTCACACTCTGGTAAGTTGCCATGATCTCTATATAAGCTTTAAAAATAGGGTTCCTGAATAGGTTGAATAGCATGAAACTAGGGTGGGAGCCTGAAACAAAGCCCAAAGGTAAAATACAGCAGAATATCTACAGAAAACACCCTGACTTGGAAAAAACACTATGACACTTCCTCTCCTGTCCCCTTCTATCTGTGATCACGACTACTGTCAGGCAAGAATATTTGGCAACTGATTACTTAAATACCTTCATATTGTCAATTAAGTAAAACATGGAGTTATGAACACTTTGGGCCAAAATGTCCTGGCTGCCTCTTTGGTGCAATGTAAATGTGTGAAACAAGTTTTAAAAGAGTCATCGCCAAAAAAGGGGAAAGTTCTTTGGAAATGCTGAAGTCCATCAATATCACACAACTTGAAAATGGTCTTGCTCTTTTCTCCTGAAGGTGGGAAAGACCTAGTTTGTGAGAAGCATGTGGAGCCCTTGAAGAGAGCTGAGCAGCCAATCCACTTTTGGCGAAAATGATTACAAGCTCACTACAACAGCCAGTGTTAGAGACAACAGAAACAAAACATAAAATAGATGGGGGAAGTACAGCAGGAGGTGCCTAAGAGCCGCTGCAGAAAGAAGTTCCATGGACAGAGCAGGAATCACACATATAAACAGTACATTACTAGCGTTTGAATCACGTAGAGAGCAAACTCAAGAATTTCAGCAGTTGGCCAAGAAAATCAA